>CAUYPK010083822.1:0-16522 GCA_963574355.1 Loris lydekkerianus | reverse complement strand
GCAAAGTATCCCAGGAATGGAAGAAAAAGTATCCAATGTACTGAGCCCTACTATGAAGCTAAACTATAGCTTTCACATGAAGGCTATAACCCAACTATACCACAAGACTATGAGGAAAGGACCAAGGAAGGGGAAGGGAGGGGGGAGGTTTGGGTGGAGGGAGGGGTGATGGGTTGGGCCACATCTACGGTGCATATTTTTATCTATAATAAAAAAAAAAGAAAAAAGAAAAAAAAATTTTAAAGAAAAAAGAAAGAAGCTAACAAAGTAAAGAGCAGAGATGGATGTGTGTCTCTGCGCAGAGGGGACTCATGACACAGGACAAGGAGATTTGCCCTCAGACCAGGGAATGGAGCCCCTTCCACCATCATGCCTGTTCAGCAGGTGTTTCCCAGGTGCTTACAGATCCTGAGCCAACAGACAAGGTTTCAGAACCCGAATCATGCAAATGTATTGTCTGAAAAGCTCTACTGTTTGGGAGTTGTTTTCCTTTGCTCCTTGTTTTTGAACCAAAAAGCAGACTAATGTACAAGACAAAAACACCACTCAGGGCCCGGGCCGTGTAAGGCGCTGCTTTACCACCAGGCTGGTTAATTAGGGACCAAGCAGTCTCTCACCTCGTGACTTTTTAACACTTGACTCATTTTCTCCCTGGCACTGTTAGTTGTTTCTGTTTCTTGCTGTTCATTTACAGCATCTGGGGGAAAGAGAGACAGAAAGTGCCTGGCCACCCGATCTCTGCCACAGTGGGTCAGACTGAGGACAGGTGCAGACACCCCTCACCACCCTGCAGAAGTCAATGGTTCCAGGGGTGGGAAGGGCAGCCATGGATAGCTGCTGCAGGCCAGGCAACTGTCCACACCAGAGGACTGCTTAAGAAGCAATTGCCTACGCATTTTAAAGCCGTGTCTGGTGGCATGTAGAATTACTAGTTACACTAGTCAAGGAGTATCTTTGAAAACATAGTCTAAAAATAATAGCTGGGATCAGTGATTAGAATGCCTAATGGGTGCACTGGAAAACCTGACCCCCAGCAAAAGTGAGAGGAGGACGGCTAAGGAATACATGGGAGAAAGTGGCCCTTCTGCTGCCACAGCACCTGAGAACAGTGATGATACCTTCTTGTCCCCAAAGGACCAAGTTCATAGTCCAGTACCTGATGCCTAAGGCCCTGAGGGGTCTCATCATACCAAATCACCCTCAACCCTCCTGTCAATCACAGCTAGATGCCCCTGCACCTCAGCTAGGGACGCTTCTGCATCCTGCATAGGACCATCTCTCTGCTGGGAAAGCAGCTCATCCATCCAGATCCAATTTAAATCTGCCTTTGTCTGGAAAGCCTTTCCCATTAGCATTATGTACACACACCTGCAATGGATTTTTTCTCTAATATGTGTAATTCTCCTTTTCATTTTCTGTTTCTCCTACAGAATTGTGATTTTTTTTTGAAGGCAATGTACTCCCTGTGCCTGGCAAGTAAGAAAGTAGGTCAGAATATTAGCATCTGATTATTCCTTCCCTTCTAACACCAGCACTTCTCAAGATGCAGTCCTTGAGCTGACATCAGCATCAACTAAGATCTTGTTAGAAAAGCAAGTTATCAAGTCCCAAGCCAGGCCTCCAGGAAAAGAATCTCTAGGGGTGGGCCTTAGAATCCGTTTCAACAAGTACTCCAGGTGGTCAGGACACGCCATAAAGTTTAAGAAGCACTATTCAAGACGTCAATGAATTGTCTTCTCATTTTTGGTTTTGTATAAAGGCAAAGGTAATAATCTCAACCCTGTTTATAATTTCTTGCATCTAATGAAAAGGGTACTTTTTACTACAGGAGTTGCAGCAGATGATCTAGTGAGGGCCATAGCAATCTTAGGAACAGTCGGATCACGTGTTTGACCAATTTCCAACAAGCAAGGAAGTAATGATGAGGTTACTAGCTCCCTTCAGCTGCAGAGGAAATCTGGGATTGGCCATTACCATCAGGCAATAAGGTGTCAAGTGGGCACAGGCTAAAGGTATAAAGACTAAAGCATGACAAAAAGGTGAGACGAGCTGGGCAGTGCCTGTGGCTCAGTGGGTAGGGCACCAGCCCCATATATCGAGGGTGGCAGGTTCATGAACACGGCCAAACTGCAACAAAAAATAGTCGGATGTTCTGGTGGATGCCTATAGTCCCAGCTACTTGGGAGGCTGAGGCAAGAGAATCGCCTAAGCCCAGGAGTTGGAGGTTGCTGTGAGCTGTGACACCACAGCACTATATCAAGGGTGATAAAGTGAGACTCCGTCTCTAAAAAAAAAAAAAAAAAAGTGAGAAGAGCTAGAAGAAAATTACATCCACAGTCTCACTGCAAGATAATTAACTTAATGGACAGAAGCTGAGCACTTTTTCATTCTTCAATTGCCCCATGAGCTTCACTCTCTTAATCACACAACTGAGGCCTCTCTGCTTTGTAACTGGATCCAGGGTTTAGGATCCCGTCCCTTAAGAACCCACCGAAGGGAAAAGTGACACAATCCAGAAGTTCAGGGGAGGTAACTTCCCATGGGGTTGATGTTAACCATTGGGAAACAAGGGATGAGAAGGAGCCAGGAAGATTAATTTTCTCTCCTTCATTCCTGAACTACTTTGAGGGAAGCCCATCAGGATGATCTCTGGCTTTCCTTGCCAGCAACAGTGCCACCAAGCCACCTGCGGCACCTCCTGGCTGCTCATCACAGGGACCATATTCCACCACAACACAGCCCCAAGGCTTCTGGGCTTCCCTTCCTTTCCTCACTTCACTTCATTTTGTCTTCATCTTTTTATTCTCACCCCCACTGCTAAAAGGCTTATGCTGCCAAAATAAACTGTATCACTTTGACCTCTCTTGGGCTCTGTTCCTAGAGACCTTGTGTTACATTCCACCCTGTACATTCAGAACAGCAGATGCCAAACTTCTGTGTAGACATGTGGGTTCACTATTTAAAATAGGACCTTTGGGCATTACAGGCAGGGACTGCACCATACGCATCATTGTTTTCCTGGGGCAAAACTCAGTGTCTGCCACATAGCAGGTATCGTAAACTGGAAAAGCATGACAAATGGGTAATTTCCTGGGTGAATGAATGAATGACTGTAATCAGTGGGGAGGAATGGTGGAAAGGGGTAGAGATTGGGTAAGCAGGTGAAGAGGTATAGAATAGGGTAGAGATTGGGTAAGTAGGTGAAGAGGTGATTAAGGAGCAGAAGGCAGCTGGAGGAGAATGAGGAACAGAAACAGAAATTGGAGGCATCAGGCATGCTAACTAGAAATAAAAGGTGTGGCGGGGTAAGAGAGACACCGTACCATCGGGGAAGTCTCATCCACACCAACCAGAAAAGATGCTCTTGGGAGCCTTCGTGATTGTTACCAGCCTTGTACCCTCACTTTCTTCCTGACATAAAGAACCTGGATTTTCCTAAAGTCCTATGAAGGTGAGTACTTCCGGGAAGATTCAGCCTCCGCCCCGCAGGCTGATTTTGAGCCTTTTCTGGTAATTCCTCAAACCCTACCAGTGGCAGGTTAGGACAGGTATGCAGGGAGGGGTGCAGCTGCAGACCATGAGACATGGTGACTTCCAGGAAAATATCCCTCACGCTCACAAAAAGAGGGGAGGAAGGGGCATTGTCTCTCCTGGGATTTGGAATTGTTTATGAGGATGTCATGGTTAGACGTCATCTTGAGATCACGAGGGACAGACACTATCTGTACGCAAAGACAACATACCAGAAATGGCAGAGCAGAGCAGAAAGAACGTGTCCTTGAAGATAAGTTTGACCTGCGGAGATAATCAGCTCTACTTCAAAACTAGTTACGTAAGGTAATGACTAGCTCTTATTATTTTAAGCCATTTTAATTAAACCTCTGTTACTTTTCCCTGAAATAATCTAACTTACATACCCACTACATGTTTCAACAAAATGCCAGTGAGTCTGGGCTGGGACGGGGATAGAGGGATCTGGCACTGTAGAATGTTGGGGCTTTGGCCCCAAATTACCTGAGTGATCTTAGGCATGTTGGTTCATCTCCTAATTCCTTCTTTCATTTTAAATATGGGAACTGTGATATTAGACTCTTCTCAAAATTCTTTGTAGTATTATGAAAGTTAATATAAATCTCACAATAAAATTTGGCTAAAAATTTCCTAACTATAGCTGATGACCCATTAGTGGATTGTAGAGTCAAAAGGTGGTTGCAATGAGCAAAAGTAAAAGAACTCAAATAGAATAGAAAATATCATAGCGTACCACTTGTAATAATAGTAATGTGGTTTTCTGACATTGTCTCATTTGCATGCGTGAGCAGGTACACCTGTGTACTTGCACACAGATGCATGTGTGTGTGTGTAGTTGACAGGGAAAATGTCATTCTCTTTTTAGGTGATTCACAAAAAAAAAAAAAAAGCACTGAGTTAGAACCAACAACCCCAGAGATGGCTACAGGCACCCTAGGGCTGCCATCAATTCCTACTTCTGCCAATTTACCAGCATTCCATGACTCCCCAGTGGTTTCCAAAGAGAAATAAAAACTCATCCAACAGGAAGGCCTAGTAAGCAATGTAGCAGGGAGCCAGTGATGGTTTTAGGGTGGTAAAGTGGAGCGGTGTTTAAGTAAATGCTCAGCACTGGTGTTTCACGTCGCCTGGAGAGGAAACTACGGAGACAAAGAGAAGACTTCAGGACTTTTGAGAACCTGTGATTTCTAGAGCCTTGTTTTGAACGTATATAGATTAAAGACGTGTGAGGTTCAACGATTAGTTTGCAAAGTCTTCCTAGAGAAAGTGCTGCATCCCTCATTGCTGAATATCACTACATTCACCTTTGAGGTGCTCCCCTTGGGAGACCATACCCTGAGGACACCGCCTAGTCTACCTTTCAAAACACTTTCTCTAGGATGAGTTTGTGAACTTCATTGTCAGAACTCACAGCATGCCAGCTTATCTAAGTCAGAGGACAAAGGCAAAACCAACACTTGGGAATATTGGCATTAGCTGCAAATTAACAACTAGATTGTAAACTCTTTTGTTGGGGGTGGGGGTGAGGGTTAGGCAAGCATATTAGATTTTCCTGTGTCTCAAGTTGTGCCTGGTCCAGTGCTGAGTATATATGTAAGCCATTCATTTGTGTTCAGTTAATCTATTGCACCATTTTAACACTAATATATATTTACGTTTCCTTGTTGGGTCCTCTGCTAAATCATTAGAATCATTCTCAGATGAAATGCCGTGGGGGTGCAGTGTCTCATGGGAAGAGAGGAGGACAATGGGGTGTAGCAGGACCGCTGGGATATGGAAGGCTCCTTCCCTTCCACCCTCTTCCCCATGGGAAAGTTGGCTGTTTCAGGGGGCAGGTAGCTTTGCTCTATTTTGTGAGGCCAGGATGCTGCCTATGTTTTCACACTCTTGTTACCTGCATACATCCTGAAAGGTAAGAGAAAAGGATAACAGGTTTTGCCATTCTACTAACTGCCAGGAGATACCTGAGTACAGGCAGAGTGGGTTCACCATCGCCTTTAACTATCATGGGGCTTATGTGCCCAGGGGGGGGCCTCACCTTAGAAGTGTCAGACCACCTACTACTCCCCTCTGTATCCCCCCACCCAAGATGCCACACCTGTAATAATTGTCCTTCTACTCAAAGAAAAGAATATTGCAGAATGCTTTCAAACATGCAGCTTCTGCTGTGGAATGTTTTGTTCTTTCACTAGGCAAGGTGAAAAGGTCAAGGAAAGATTACCGTATATACTCAAATATAAGCCGAGTTTTTTTGACACAAAATTTGTGCTGAAAAACCCGAACTCGGCACAAATTTCGTGCCCAAAAAAACTTGGCTTATACTCGAGTATATACGGTATTATTCAGATAACTCACACTCATCTGGGAGGAGGGTAGGGCCTGGAAGCATGCTGAGAGAAAGGCAAAATCAACAGGGCCAGAATAGCCTATTCTGCTGAGCACTGGGCCAGGTGCCTGGAAGGGCAGGACCGCATTCTTGCTTTGGGGGAGATGTCAATGTAGTTTGAAAAAGGAATGGGATAGAAAGAAACTGGGAGGGGAACGGTGCATGCTAAGACTTGCCCACACTTGCTTTCTCATTTCAACTTCTTACCAGCCCAGAATACCCTCCATTTGACAGAAAAGTCACATGAGGCCGAGAAGAAGGTCACTTGTGAAAAATGTCAGAACTGATATTTGAACATCAACCAAAATGTCTCTAAAATGCCCTGTACTCCCTGGGGAAGAGGGTATTGAAATCTGATTCTGTTTTCCATGTCATCTGTCAGTATTCAAGGCATTAGGGCATTCCTTTTCTGTTCATGTTTTTTCCTTTTAAATCCCAAATCTCCCTCTCCTTTTATAACTAACATTTCAGTGGCTCACCTTTTGGACAAAATACGAGTTGAATTTAAAACATGAACTTCCCTTGCGAAGAAGCCTGTCACACTATTGAGTGTATAGCCTCTTCTGTGTCTCCAGATTGCCTCAGAGTTATTCAGGATGAAGGTGAAAGGGAAAGTTACCCAAGGATATTTTATAGTTCCATCCCTTCCTCTTGTTTTGTTAAGATTAGTATCACCGTGACCTATGTGAACTCTTTTTCCTGAAAAAGAAAAGATATGTGTTTCTTCCATCAATGCGGACCCCAGGAGAACTTCTAAGTTCAAGTCTTCTGGTATAAGGGCTGAGTGTGGCCAGAATCATTCCCAAGCCTGCCGCCTGCCTTGGAGTTGGACAGTGACACTCAGAAGATATTTTGATGAGATTGCTCTCACTTAAGAAATAGTTCCAAGTCTTTAATGTACAACCCCTGCCTGAAATACTTCCTAAGGGCAATCTGTTGTAGTAATAAGTGAAGGGTGCAGAGCTTTTTCCTAAGAGCAATCCAAGGCAGTGTGTTGGGGTCCATGCTGTGCCCCTTGGATTCCAGGACAAACTTGGAAATCTATGACCTGCAATGAGACACGACTGGCTCCAGAAGTGTCATCCTGGCACATTCTTTTACTAATGTGAGCTCAAATTTTCTCTCTTGTAAGAGCTACTTCCCATGAGTATTTTATTTATTTTTTAAACCTAAAAAATAAATTTTGGAAATAATGCAATAACATTGTTTAAAAGGTCAAATTCTTCCACAGTTCATTACCATCCATTTCATGGGTGTAATATCTTCTGATATTCATTATAATTTACTATAGACTTTCTTTAGCTCTCTTCATAATTTCTGCTTCATCTTAGTTTCTCTTTTCTGTTCATTTAGTCTGTCTTTTATAATAAAGGTTTCCTCATGTTTTCTGATGATCCTTGGCAGTCAGTTCATATTGAAGAGAGATGTTAGAAAGCCAAGTGAAAATCCTATGTGTATACAGGGCTTGTCGAATGGAGAGCGTCATGGGGATATTCTTGCTTGGCCATTTCACTGAGGAACATCCAAAACCTTTTGCTGTTCTTAGATGTTTTTTGCTTGGATCATTGGTTTTCCTAGTGGTCTTCTCCCCAATCTCTTTGGTGCCACCATTCTGCCAGCTTATTATAGAACAGGGCTGGGGTTTCTCACTTCAAAATACAGTAGAACCTCTGTAAGTTGACCACCCAAGGGACTCTAACTGGTCAACATAAGGAACTAGCTCAGCTGTACTGATGCACACAGGTGGTGCATGTCTAGTCTAAGATAATTAGGTAAAATTAAGGAGACTGTTAGTATAAGGAGGAGGTCAACTATGGAGGCTGCACTTTTTATTTTTCCACTGAAGTTCATGAGTTCTAATATGGTGGCCCTTTTTCAGCAGTGGCCGCCATCTCAAGTCCAGATACCCTTTGGAATCAACCTCTACAGAGAATAAACTTTTAGAATCAGCATGAATGAAGGGCATTATCCCATCATATGAGGTGAGTGAAAAGATTTCAACTGCTTGATATACAGATTTTCAAATGATCCTACTGTTTTTGGAACCCACCAATGCCCCCGCTTCCATAAATCCCTGCCTGCTTCAGTTTCTGAATCTTTCTGTATCCCACAGGATAAATCAGCTTCTTAATGCGTGTCCCTCACTCGAGGATCACTGCATACACTCTGCTCCCATCAATCAGCAACTACCTGGCTGCTTCCAGCTTCTAAAATTTTGTGTCAGCTCCTTACCTATTCCCTTTGTCCTTGGAGCTTTATGCCTTTAATAAGAATTATTTTGCTGTCATTTTTGTAGAGAAAATTGGGGAAAAATTATACATGGTAGTTCTTCATAAATTATCATGGAGATTGGAAATTTATTAGAAATATATATGAACACATATATATATTTGTGCTTATATATATACACACACTAGAACCTGTGTAAGTTGACCACCCAAGGGACTGTAACAAAGTAGTTAACATATAGAGGTGGTCAACATGAGGAACTAGGCCTACTGTACTGATCCATACACGTGGTGTATGTCTCGTCTATGACAATTAGGTCAGCATGAGGAAGTGGTCAATGCAGGGAGGTCGTCAACTATGGAAATTCTACAGTATAAGTCATAGCATACATGGTGCTTGTTATATACCAGCCACTCAAAAGATAATATGTACTTGTAAACACATGCATCAGTGGGCCAATAAGGATTTAAACACACCAAGGGTATGTTTTACCCTCATCTGATAGGGTAAAAATTTGGAAAGATGGGCCTGCAAGCAAAGTTGCATGAGAACATAGGGAAAGATGGAGGCTGGCATGATTCGGTAATTAAGCCAAAGTCACAGGAAGAAGCACTTCAAATACATTATCTCGCTCTGCCTAGCCCCAGGGACCCAGGCCTACGTTGTTGATAGAGAAAAGTCTGGATGTAGAAAAGCACCAAACTTTGGTTTTAATTAGTATTTGTCCATATCTGTCATTCTGCCATATGAGGACACAGTGTTCACCCGCTTTTGGCCCTTCTACCTTGGTCACATGAGTAAGGCATTGTGAAAAGGTACAATTGACCAGTCAGGCTCTCACCAGACACTGAACCTGCCAACTCCTTGATCTTGGATTCCCAGTCTCCAGAACCGTGAGAAAATAAATTTCTGCTGTTTATAAATTATCCAGTCTGTGGTACTTTGTACAGCAGTACAAATGGAATAAGACAAATAATAAAAATGCATTTGAGAAAGACAAAAAACAAACCCAAATATACAAAACACAAGGCCAAAGTTTTTATTAGATGCAACAAACAAAATTACACTGTCAAATAGCTATATTCTGTTAGAAGCTGTGATTGCAATTTCTGTACATATTACTATACCAATTGCTAACCATTTTGAGGCAGGAACCCACTCATAGACCATACTTTGAGAGCAGTGATTCTCAAATGAGGGCACATTTGCTCCCCGGTGAACACCTGGCAATGTCTAGAAGCAATTTTGATTAACACACGGGAGGAAGCATCTAGAGCTACCTCCAGTGTGTCCATTGGGTGGACATCAAGGATAACCCTCAGCATTCTACAATATACAGAAGGGGTCTCCAAAACAAAAAAATTATTCCATCCAAACTGTGACTAGTGCCAACCTTGAGAAACTCAGCTCTGAGAACCTGAGGCCTGAAACGGACTCCTCCTTCCTGTCACCCTACTGCATTGCCATGTGATTCCTTCATGTTACAACTGGGAACATATGCCAGTGTCCTGTGTTTTATGCCTTCAACTAATGTAAGTGCATTCATATTAGACAAACTATTTCTGTGAAGTGCTGGAGAGTAAATATTGTAGTTTCTTAGGAGGAGGCTGGAGAGCAGAGTGAGAATGCTGATGTTATGGTCCAGCAGAGAGGCCTGAGCAAACAGAAACCAGGCTAGCAAGAGGAGAGGAGCTGGGGGAAAGGGCTGTGCTAGGAAATGGATTTTAAATGGGGAATTGTCCAGATTTACCAGATATACTCTGATAACTCCTTCTGTTGCTTCTTGCTTTAAAAATACCTAATTTTGTCTCAGAGTATACTGCTACAGAAGAGATGGGACTGGTGAAGGTTGTAGGAAGATTTTGCATGTTAGCTTACCTTGTAGAAAGGACACTCAGTGATAGTGGCCCCGAGCTCAGAGAGACTGTGCGGAACTCAAGATTCCAGTCTAAAGGCCAGGCACGATGGGTCACACCTGTAATCCTGGTACTCTGGGAGGCTGAGGCAGGTGGATTACCTGAGCTCAGGAGTTTGAGACTAGCCTGAGCAACTGTGAGACCCCCATTTCTGCTAAAAATGGAAAAACTAGCTGGGTGTTGTGGCAGGCACCTGCAGTCCCAGCTGCTCAGGAGGCTGAAGCAAAGGATTGCTTCAACCCAGAAGATTGAAGTTGCTTTGAGCTAGGTTAATGCCATACCACTCTACCCAGGGTGACAGAGTGATACACTGTGTCAAAAAAAAAGAATAATAATTAAGTTTTAAAAGATTCATGTCTAGATAAACTGATTTGTTGTTCTCATTTGTAAGAGTTGATCATTTAAACAGCGAGAACTGCAGTATTTACAGCTTTCTATACTAAGGGAAGTAAGAAATCAAGGGGAAGTGTCAAATGTTAGTGGAGAAAGTATCAGCAAAATGGTCATTTTCAGTTAATCAATTCACAGAATTTCTTGAGCATCTTTTGCATCGAGAACCTAAGGAAGTGACCAGAGAGAGCATAAAGGCGGGAATCACGCTCTGCATTCTCACGTGGGTTAGATAATGAAATAGCATTTTATTGATGATACCCACCAAAAAGAATAACAGGGAGGAAATGGGATTTAGATCTGGTTGTGGTCAGGGATGTGGGTAAATTCAATGGTTTTAGAACGGAATCAGATAGGAGCAGAGGCCTCCCAAATCTAGATGTTAGAAAACGTACACATTTTTAATAACGAGTGTACTTGGAAGTTGATGGCAGAAAGTGATGGCAATGTTGGCCTAAGAGTCACAAATGAACTGTTTCTTGAATAGCTGGGCAAGCAGGTTATGGATTGGTGAACAGTGGGCTTTTCTTTTCCACCTCCTAAGACACTTTACCTTAGAAAGTGGTGTCATCATTGTTAGCTTCTTGCATGGGAAAGCCAAAGGATCTCAACAGATGGGAATGATTTTGAACTTGAACCCAAATGTGGATAGGCTATTCACATATAGGCAAATGCGTGATAATTTCCTGTGGGATTTGGTTTTCTCTCTCTCTCTCTCTCTTTCTCTCCCTCTCCCTCTCCCTCTCCCTCTCTCTCTCTCTCTCTCTCTTTCATTTGCCCATCAGCTCCAGTTCCTCTTAAACACCAGCTGAAAGTACTTATTTTTCTCCGTTAGCCCTTAATCTGTGGCTGCACTTGTTCTTGCTGACGATGTATGTATTAGTTATCCTTAGTGAGTGTTTTCTGATTGGCAAGTATATAAAGCGTTTGGTGATAAATGTTGTTGGGAGGGAAGCTGGGGGAGCCAAGGAGCAGTGTTATCTCCGCAAACCAGACACCTTTAAATCTGGTTTAGTTCCAAGGCACTGGGGGATCCTCAGCTATGCTGAGGTTTCCTTGGTACACACTAGAAACATCCTCAGAGAACCACCCCAATGCATAGTTCACAACAGGGCTTGGCTTTTAAATAGCGTTTCATGTGATTTGAAAAGAACTGATTCCCACACGGTTTTGTGAAAGCATGGAAAACCCCTATTATCTTCCTGTCTCTATACCCCCTTCACATACAGCCCACACAGTTCCTCTGCTCTGAGACAGAGAAACAGAGAAACAGACCTGGAGTGTGGGAACAGCGGTGGGGGAAAGACAGGGAGGAGAGGGACAGAGGCAGGAGATGCTGCAGTCACACTTGGGAGTCCAGGATGACCGTTCATTCCAAAATGCTCTGTAAGAGGGACATGAGAAGGGATAAAGAAAAAGGGTGGGGGCGGGAGAAAAGCCTGGCCAGCTAAATGAGGAAGTCTGGAGGCCCCCAGAAACCTTCAACCGTTAGAGCACCCCTCAGTCCTCCCCCCAAAGGAAAAAGAATGTGGGTATGAGGTAACCTAATCGATGGGCAATAGGAAAGGACAGGAGTGTCCAGGGCCGCAGGGAGACCGCTGAGAGTTACAAGTAATTTCAGATGGAGAGAAAGGGGACTTTTACACCACTACCCTGCCCTGGAGTCTGTCTCTCGGTTCTCACTCATGCCAGGGCCCCTCCCAACTCCTTTGGCAGGGCTCTAAGCTTTCTCTTTGTTCTTCAGTTTTCTTTGTTCCCCTGAAGCCTGTGTGAAGTCTCTTTCCTTTCTATTCCTGTGGCCTGTGCTGCTCCTGTTTGACTTTCACTTTCTATTTTGTGCTGTGCCTTGGTTAAACTTCCTAGTTCCTCCAAGTAATGAAAACAGGGTTTGGGAAACTGGGACCCCAGACCCCAACAGTGCACTGCTTCATCTGCTGGGCATAAAGAAATAATGGGTAGGTAGAAGTCTTGTATTACCCTACAACACCCCGCCACCACCGCCACTGCCTTGGTACCACATGGCACAATTGCTTCTTTTGTTTCCATCAAATACTTCTGATTGAAAAAGAGTTGTAAAAGGAATACATGCTCCTTGTTGAAAGTTTAGATCGAACCAAAAGCAAAAAATGGAAGGTAAAAACTATAGACTACCACATGCAAAGCCAACCATTCTTAATACTTTATTGTGTTACCAATCAACAACTGACTTCATAATTCATCACACGTTTGTTTATTGAGTGCTTGTGCTATACCAGGCTTTATTTCAGTTGTTGCAAATATAGAGGCAAACAAGGTTCTTGCTCTTGTGAAAACATGCCCCTTTGCTCAATGTGTTCACACACACACACACACACACACCCACTTTGATACTGTCCCCACTCTGCATTTAGTCGACTAGACCCTGCCCACGATGGAGGATAACGTAGGCCCTCTCTGAGGTGCTTCCTGACAGTCCAGCTGCAGAATTCACTAGGCTGGGTTGGCTGTCCCTTTTCTTCTCTCTTTAGAAGTTTCTTAGGGGTTTATCATGCAAAATGATGGACTGTCTGCTTTGAAGTAGAGAAAATCTACATGTGGGGTTGGTGTGAACATTTGTCCTGTTGAACATTTAACCACCTACTACATGCTTTTGGGACCGAGAAGGATTTATGGTAGAATCTATGACTAACAAATAGAGCAATTTTAAAATTTTCTTGTGTTTTTCTTGTAAAGCTAGCAAGTTACTGTGCTAGTTCTTGTGTTACTGTAAGCACCATTGACCATGTCTTGTTGAGATCCACTGCACTCTTAACCTTCATTTGTTCATTTATTTCACAAACTTTTATTGAGTACAAGTCGCTGTTAGACACTGTGATTGCATAAATACTCAACAGAGAAACTCTCTCCAGTGGAGGGTAAATGCCAGGTCAGAGATTGCCATGCAGCATGCTGAGTTCTCTGACAGAGGCTGGAGAACCAAAGGATGGCCGCTCAACCGTGCTTCAGTCCGGGGGAGTAGGTGTCTGAGCTTTACCTTGAAGTTTAGTAGAAGCAGGTGAAAAATAGCAATCTAAGAAGAAACAGCATATGCAAATGCCCTGAGGCACTGGAGAGCCTGGTGCCTTGGAGAGAAGCAGTGATTCATTGTGGCTGGGTACGTTTGCAGAGGAGTAATAGTGAGCTATGGAGCTGGACAGGTGGGCCGATGCCACACCGAGAGCGGCTTATCTCTGCTGTGCTTGAAGGTTTCAGTGTGGTCCTGAAGCTGTTAGGTGGCTATTGAAAATTGTTTCAAAGGCAGTGACAAGGATCAATAAATAGTATGGAGAAAGTGGGGGAAGAAGATTTTATAGTGATTTGAGTGAGAAATATACTCCTAGCAGATGTAGGGAAAAAAGAAAAGATTTGAGAGATGCTAAGAGAAGAAGGAATAGAAGTTCGTGGCTGGCTGAGTGCTGAGGATGTGGGGTGGAATGACTACTCGGCTTCTGATTGGACAGTGGACAGTCGGGTGCGTGTGGATGACACCCATTGAGACAGGTGATACTGGCAGAGGTATTCACATAAAAGCTAGGGAGGAAAAGAGGGACTGTGAAGGGAAAACGATAACAACCAATTAAAAAGAAAAAAAAAAACCAAAAAACCAGGCTGCACCCATAGCTCAGTGGGTAGGGCGCCAGCCACATACACTGGGGCTGGCAGGTTCAAACCTGGCCTAAGCCAGCTAAAACAACAATGACGAATGCAACAACAACAACAAAATAGCCAGGCGTTGTGGCAGGCACCTGTAGTCCCAGCTATTTGTGAGGCTGAGGCAAGAGAATTGCTTAAGCCCAAAAGTTTGAGGTTGCTGTGGGCTGTGACACCACAGCACTCAACCCAGGGCGACAGTTTGAGACTCTGTCTCAAAAAAAAAAAAAAGAAAGAAAGAAAAGAAAAAAAAATGAGTAACTAGAAGATTACGGGTACCTATATACTCGAGTATAAGCCGAGTTTTCTCGGCACAAAATTTGTGCCGAGTTTGGGTTTTTCGGCACAAATGTTGTGCCGGAAAAACTTGGCTTATACTCGTGTATATACGGTAATTCAGTCAAGAACAAATTCACTGACCTAATAGAGGCCAAAGAAAAAGAGCAGTGGGTTAGGCTGCTACGGATGAGCACGGTTGAGCAGCCATCCTTTGGTTCTCCGACCAGCCTCTGTCAAACGGAAGCAAATGGAAGACGCGGGAGAAGGAACAGCAGGGGCGAGCTGCTGTGATGTTCAGCTGTGCAAGTAGGAGTGAGATGGTACACTGGCCAGAGGAGGATCTGGTGTTACAGGGAACAAGGTGTTTGCTATGACACAGAATTCAGGGCAAATAGCAGGTAGAGAAGATGAAGTTGAAGGTCAAAACAAAGAGATAACTGATAAAACCAAGTCACTGGAGAGAGACCCAGAACACAGACCAGCAGTTCTCTACACAAAGGACGTGGCTGTCCCCAGAGGCATTTTTGAAATGCGTGGAATAGTTTGGGTTGTCACAGCGATTGGGGAGTATTAAAGCATTGGGTGGGCAGAGTTCAAGGATGTGTTATGTCTTGCAATGGACAACATAAAGAAGAATGTTTCCACATCCCAAACAGCTTCCAAATGACACTTCAGGTAGTCAGGAAGGTGAAAACCTGCTTAGAATTAGGTGAGTTTAGAGCTTAACTGTTTTTCATTTAAACCAAATAAATTTTCTAAGGGTGAAACCATTGTGTAAGTCAAGAGTAGATTGCACACGTACTGTGTCTTGTTGGATGTTTTAGCAAGATTTGTTTGTGGTTCTGACATGGCAATTTTTCTCCCATTATTTGAGTTCCAATATCAAGCATCCGTTTCAGTCTATAAATTCATAACTATCACACAGCAATCCTTCATTAGGGGCAGGCCTTTGTCTACCTAATTATGTATTCCAGCAGAGTAGTGTCCACGCATTTCCCTGTTGACATGCACATTATTTTTCTTAGTTTTCCCTTTATTGTATAATTACTGCATTAAACTAAGTAAAAATAACTATGTGTAGGTTGTATTCATTTCTCAATAGCAAAGGACAGGAGGGTTACAAAACATTTTTATATAAAGAGGGAATTAGGTCTTTTCCAGGCGAGAATCACCAGCAGAAGTGGAGGCATTTAGCAGGAGACAGTGCTATAAAGAGGTAAGACAGATGAGCTGTAAATAAATTAAAGGAGAGGGACCAAGGGCTTGAATGTCCCTCATTCTCTGTCAAGGAGGAAGAGAAGATGTATAGAGGGTGAAGGAAGAAGCAGACTTGAAGAAAGGAACGGAGAGAGAGAGAGAGAGGAAAAGAGAGAGAGGGAGAAAGTTGGAAGGAGCCACTCTGGTGGGTGGGCGCTGTCTGCAGACCCTGGAGGCCAAACTGTGGAAAGCCCCCTGAGGTGAGAGAGCCCAAATTTGTCCAAACCTTCAGTCAACACCATGGTAGAGGAGGATGAGTGTCTGAAGACAGGGCTAGAGTTTTCCTAAGCAGCGGTAGTAGAAGAGCAGAAGGTTGAGACACGGACAGCATAGTGGTGCTGCTTTGAGTGGTGAGCCACGATAAAGGCCAGAAGTGACGGCAAAGAGGCCACTGTTCTATCATAAAGGGCCTTCCCCTTACTGCCCTGGTCGACCCCAGGGATCTCCAGCAATGGTACATCCTTCCTCTTTCTTCAAAGATTTTCCTGTGTTTAATTGCATAAAATAGTTTGTACTGATTTCCATGGGCTGACATTCTACCAGGACTACAGGACTTAGAATACAGAAAATCTAAGCTGAACATAAGAGGAAAAGCCAATGGAAACATCTTGGTTAAAAACAAAACAATACAAAAACAAATCATATGCACTTTGAAGAGTTAGACTTTTTAGAATGAGGAAGGACCTTAAGAGTTTCTCCTTTAAATTTTCATCCAAATTTCCATTTCTTTTTTTTTTTTTTTTTTTTTTTTTTATTAAATCATAGCTGTGTACATTGATATGATCATGGGGCATCATATACTAGCTTCATAAACCATTTGACACATTTTCATCCCAATATTCAACATAGCCTTCCTGGCATTTTC
>CAUYPK010083820.1:0-69400 GCA_963574355.1 Loris lydekkerianus | reverse complement strand
GTTGTCAGACCACCAAATCCAATAGCTTCTTTTCAAAGCTTCTTGACCTTGATGGAATCGGACACTATTGGCCATCCAAATGGAAATCCCCTTTTCTTGGTGTCTCTGACAAATTGTCCTTTGCCTTATCCTATGCTGGTGGGGAAGAGGCCCTCAAAGCCAGGCTTCTCTGTTCCTGTGACTGTCTTCTCAGAAATTCCCCCATTTTTTTCCCCTGAGTGAGTGACTCTCAAGTCTTATGTTGGCCTAGTTGCCAAATAACTCAGTCCTGCAGTGTGGATACTTCAGCTTGGTTGTGCTGATGTCACTGAATTTCTCTCTTCTACCCACCCATCAAGCCACCCCTGTCAACTGTTCAATGTCTTCAATCACCTGAACCCCAATTTGCAAACTTTTGGCTTTATTCTCTCATCACAAGAGTCCTAGCTATTGTTTTTTTATAAAAAGTCTTCAGGTACAATATTTTTTTCCTTTTTTTCTAAAAAAAAAGAAAAGAAGCAACTCACAATAGTAGTGCTGGCTACCATAGCTCACACCTGTAATCCTAGCACTGTGGGAGGCCAAGGCAGGTGGATCACCTGAGATCAGGAGTTTGATACAGCCTGAGCAAAGCAAGACACCATCTTTGCTAAAAATTTAAAAACTAGCTGGGCATTGTGGCAGGAGCCTGTAGTCCCAGCTATTAAAAGAGTCTCACGGGATCTCTTTTGAGGTTGTTGTGAGCTATGACATCACACCACTCAACCCCAGGGTTTTCTCTATCTCTTAAGAAAATCCCCCAAAACACAATAGTAAAATAGTATATATACCTTGTCCTTTGCTTTATGTATCATGAAGAATGTTCCATATTGCCCATGAAGCACTTGCTCACTTTCCTTATAGTATCTCAGTGAGTGAATGTGCTTAATTGATTAAATTAGGTCACTAGTGGGCTGGGCACAGTGGCTCACACCTGTAATCCTAGCACTCTGGAAGGCTGAGGCAGGAAGATTTGAGTTGAGTTCAGGAGCTGGAGATAAGCCTGAGCAAGAGCAATACCCATATCTACTAAAAATAGAAAAATTAGCTGGGTTTTGTGGTAGGTGCTTGTAGTCCCAGCTACTTGGGAGTCTGAGGCAGAAGGATCACTTGAACCCAGGAGTTTGAGGTTTCTGGGAGCTAGACTGACACCATGCACTTTGGCCTCGGGCAATAGAATGAGATTGTCTCAAAAAAGAAGAAAAAAATATTCAGCACTCTGGGAGGCCTAGGCAGGTGGATCACCTGAGCCCACAGGTTTGAGACCAGCCTGAGCAAGACCAAGACCCCATCTCTAAAAAATAGCTGGGCATTGTGGCAGCTGCCTGTAGTCCCAGCTACTTGGGAGGCTGAGGCAAGAGGATCTCTTGAACCCAAGAGTTTGAGGTTGCTGTGAGCTGTGATGCCATGGCACTCTACCGAGGGCAACAAAGTGAGACCGTCTCAAAAAAAAAAAAAAAAAAAAAAAATTGACTTGGCGCTTGTAGCTTAGTGGCTAGGGTGCAGCCACATACACCAGAGCTGGCAGGTTCGAACCCAGCCTTGGCCTGCCAAACAACAATGACAACTATAACCAAAAAATAGCTGGGTGTTGTGGCAGGCACCTGTAGTCCCAGCTACTTTGGAGGCTGAGGCAAGAGAATCACTTGAGCCTAAGAGTTTGAGGTTGCTGTGAGCTGTGACGCTATGGCACTCTACCGAGGGCAACAAAGTAAAACTGTCTCAAAAAAAAAAAAAAAAATTGGCTTTGCACCTGTAACTCAGGAGCTAGGGTGCAGCCACATATGCCAGAGTTGGCAGGTTAGAACCCAGCCTGGGCCTGCCAAACAACAACAACTACAACCAAAAAATAGCTGGGTGTTATGGCAGGCTCCTGTAGTCCCAGCTACTTGGGAGGCTGAGGCAAGAGAATTACTTAAGCCCCAGAGTTGGAGGTTGCTGTGAGCTGATGCCACAGCACTCTACCAAGGGTAGCACAGTGAGATTCTGTCTCAAAAAAGTAAAATAAAATAAAAATTGTATTGGGACATTGTGGCAGACGCCTATAGTCCCAGTTTCATGAGAGGCTGAACCAAGAAGATTGCTTGAGCCCAAGAGTTTGAGGTTGCTGTGAGCTATGATGCCACAGCATACGATCCAGGGTGACACAGTGAGACTCTGTTTCCGAAAAAAAAAAAAAAAAAAGTAAAATTAGTGTTTTTCTTTTGTAATTAATAACTGTCTTGAGGGAGATACCTTGAGAGTATTAAAATATCCTCTTTCTCCTCTTTTACCCATCAATTTCAGCATCCATGGTGGATCTTGTCTGTAGCAGTTCCAAATGTGGTGTTCCAATGGTGATTTTCTACTTGTTCTTTTCTTCTATGTTTTTATTTATTTATTTATTTATTTTTTGTAGAGATAGAGTTATACTTTGTCACCCACGGTAGAGTGCTGTGGTGTCACACAGCTCACAGAAACCTCCAACTCCTGGGCTTAAGCAATTCCCTTGCCTCAGCCTCCCAAGTAGCTGGGACTACAGGCGCTCTCCACAAGCGCCCGGCTATTTTTTTGTTGCAGTTTGGTCAGGGCTGGGTTTGATCCTGCCACCCTCGGTGTATGGGGCCAGTGCCCTGCCCACTGAGCCACAGGCACTGCCCAATTCTATGTTTATTAATTGGAATGCTTCTGTAAGAACGGTCTCTGCTAGCATTCATTTACTTACCTACTTTTGTATTAGTGTTATGTCATGGAAATATATATTATTTTTATGGATTATAACCTAAACTCTTTTTTTTTTTTTTTGAGAGACAGAGTCTCACTTTTTATTGCCCTCGGTAGAGTGCTATGGTTTCACAGCTCACAGCAACCTCTAACTCTTGGGCTTAGATGATTCTCTTGCCAGCCTCCCAAGTAGCTGGGAGTACAGGCGCCTACCGCCCATCACAATGCCTGGCTATTTTTTGTTGCAGTTTGGCTGGGGTCAGGTTTGAACCCACCACCCTCAGTATATGGGGTTGACACCCTACCCACTGAGCCACGGGCACTGCCCATAACCTAAATTCTTATGTTGTTGCTCAGATTATTCCAGGTTTGGCTATTTTGAGAACTCTTTCAGACTAGCACCCTTTCAACATGCCCTCAACCTTTTTTAGAGCACTTTTAAAATTTCTGGTCTTCCATGGATGTTCCAGGCTCATCTTTTATTATCCTTGTATGATTTTCAGCCCTGGAATCAAACATTTCTCTATGGAGCTCTTGTTTTTATAATTGGAGAATGATACTTAGAAACCAACATCTGAACACTAAATGAGCTCACTGCTATTGAGATCCCACTGTTTCCTGGCTGTTTGGGTGGATAGAGTTTGAAATGTGCATATATGTCAATGGTGAGCAGCTCAGCCCCAGCAGGAAGGTGAGAGTGCTTTAAGTTCCCTGGGGGAGAGGGGCCAGAGAATAGGTGGCTGCAAGGTCATTTTTTCTTAGAGTTTTTGGAGCCAGGCAGGCCTGAACTACAAAAACCACTCTTGCCAAAATTATGTTGTTGGCTAAATTACCTAACTCTCAGCTTCTTCCATTATAACACAGGAAAATACTTCTAACAATATAAAGTGGTTGAGTAAAGTATGGGGTACATTAGGTGGTCAATGGGTATTAGTTATCTGGTTAGTTACTTTTGATTTCCATGAGTAAACAGATGTCTTATGGTTGTTTTGTTTTCACTTTGTTGTTTTTGGGTTTGTTGGTATTGTTGTTTTGTTTTCATTCTCAGAGAGACAGGGTCTCACTCTGTTGCCTAGGCTGCAGTACAGAGGAGTGATCATACCTTACTGTAACCTTGAACTCCCAGGCTCGAGCAATCCTCCTGCATAAGCCTCCCAAGTGGCTATGTATTAGTGCCTCCAGGCTTGGCTGATTTTTTTTTTTTTTTTCAGTTTTTGGCCGGGGCTGGGTTTGAACCCACCACCTTCGGCATGTGGGGCCGGCGCCCTACTCCTTTGAGCCACAGGTGCCGCCTGCTTGGCTGATTTTTTCTTTTTTATACAGAGCCTGACTTTGTTGTCCTGATAAAAGTGCCATGACATTATAACTCACAGTAACCTCAAACCCTTGGGCTCAAGCAATCTTCTTGGTTCAGCCTCTCATGTAGCTGGGACTACAGGCGCCTGCCACAATGCCCTGCTATTTTTTAAGAGATGGAGTCTCACTCTTGCTCTATCTGGTTTCCAACTCCTGAGCTCTTGCAAGCTATCTGCCTTGGCCTCAAAGAGTGCAAGGATTACAGGCATGAGTCACTGGACCTGGTTAATTTTTAAAATTTTTTGTAGATGCAGGATTTCACTATTTTTTCTCAGGCTGATCTCAAACTTCCAGCCTCAAGTGATCTTTCTGACTTGGCTCCCAAAATGATGGGATTATAGGCATGAGCCATTCTGCCTGGCCCCAATCTGTTTCTTATCCCTTCACCTGATGGCCTTTGTTGAATTTCTCAGGGACTTTTATTTATATTATGTATGTCAAACAATAAAAAGCAATAGAAGTGTAATCAACAATAAAATAACTTTTTTATGAAAGGAAGAATAACAGCTTAATACCATAAAATAGGAACACTGGCATGAGTGTCCGGAAGCTAGATTCTTGTTTAATCTGGAGTATTATTAACTGTGCCTAAGACCAGTCATTTCACTTGTCTGGGCCTCAGTTTGCTCTTCTATGAAATGAGGGACTTGACCTAAATAATCGTAAGGTCTCTTCCCTTCCAGCTTTATTTTATATTATACTTCTTTGAACTGGAAATACTTCTGATGTTTGAAAATGAAACTCGACCATCTCTCATGCACATTGAAAACACAGTTTTCTTGCTTTCTTTTTTTTTGAGACAGAGTCTCACTATGTCACCCTAGGTAGAGTACTGTGACATCACAGCTCACAGCAACCTCAAATTCTTGGGCTTAAGTGATTCTCTTGCCTCAGCCTCCCAAGTAGCTGGGACTACAGGCGCCTGCCACAATGCCTGGCTATTTTTTTGTTGTTGTTGTTGCAGTTGTCATTGTTGTTTAGCAGGCCCGGGCTGGGTTCAGACCTGCCAGCCCCAGTGTATGTGACCAGTGTCCTAACCACCAAGCTACAGGTGCCAAGCCCAAACATAAGAGTTTTCCAGGAGGCAGCCTGTGTGGTCAGAAGAAATCTGGGGAACACGGCCATGCCAGCAGGTATCCCATTCTTTCCTAAGGAGAAAGCTAAAGTTTCAGGTGTCCATGGAATATCCTATGAATGGGAATTAGCCAAAAACTACAAAAGTCTGGGGATTTCCAGACTGCCATCCAGCCTAGTGGTGTGGCCTGGGCTATAGCAGTCTCATGGAGAGGCAGGGAGCATCGGGTCCATTGCTGACAGGCAAGGGAGTGCTTGATAATAATGCTCACTCATGGACAGCAATTTATATAGCTTTCCAAGCAGTGTCTACCCATCACTTTACTTTTTAATCTTTTATTAATATACCATATTTTTTACTATACCTTTTATATGTTTAGATACACTAATATTTAACATGTGTCACAATTGCCTAGCAGAGGTCCTCAAACTACGGCGGTGTGATTGTATTTGTTTCCGTTTTTTGTTTTTTTTTTTTGGCTGGGGTTAGGTTTGAACCCGCCACCTCTGGCATATGGGGCTGGTACCCTACTCCTTTGAGCCACAGGCGCCACCCCGTTTTGTTTTTTTACTTCAAAATAAGATATGTGCAGTGTGCATAGGAATTTGTTCAGTTGTTTTTTTTTTAAACTATAGTCTGGCCTTCCAGTGGTCTGAGGAACAGTGAACTGGCCCTGTTTAAGAAGTTTGAGGACCACAGTATTCAGTATGGTAATATGTCGTATGAGTCTATAGCCTAGGAGCAACAGGTTACCCCATACAGTCAAGGTGTGTAGTAGGATGGACCGTCTGGGCTTGTGGAAGTGCACTCTTAAGTTCCCACATAAAATGGGATGATGACACATTTCTCAGAAATTCTGTTGTGTGCATGACTATACACAAAATGTCTGGAATAGAGAGGTTTGGAGATGGAAAACAGGCTAGTGGTTGCTTAGGACCAACTAGTGGGTCTGGGGAAGAACTGGAGAAATGGAGTCATTTTCAAAGGATATTAAGTTTAAGAGTTACGAAAATGCTCTAAAACTGACTGGTGGTGGCTACCCAACTCCGAACATACAAAACCAATGAATTATACGCTTTAAATGAGTGAGTTGTAGCTTAAACAGGTCAATCATATCTCAATGAATAGGTTTAAGAAATTTCAGTCCTAGGGAGGTGCCTGTGGCTCAAAGGAGTAGGACACTGGCCCCATATACTGGAGGTGGTGGGTTCAAACCCAGCCCAAGTAAAAAAAAAGAAATTTCAGTCCTAGATATATTATGAAAAGCATACACAGAATGTCTCCCAGGTGGGAAGTTAATTTACATCAACTATAATATGGAGACAGACTCTGACTTTGTTGCTCTGGGTAGAGAGCCATGGTGTTTTCATAGCTCACAGAAACCTCAAACTCCTGGACTCAAGTGATCCTCTTGCCTCAGCCTCCTGAGTATCTGGGACTACAGATGCTCTTGTGGGGTCTTGCTCTTTTTTCAGGCTGGTCTGAAACTCCTGAGCTCAAGGGATCAGCCTGCCTTGGCTCCCCAGAGTGCCAGGATTACAGGCATGAGCCACCACACCCAGCTACAGTTTCCCCCTCTGCATCTCAGTCACCAGTACTGATCGGAAGCTAGGTTGGAGTTTTCTTGTTGTGTCAAGCATGTTTTACATTCCTCTTCAACGAGTGGCAGTCCTCTTCCTTAGCTTGTTTGCAAAAACCTAACATTGGGCTTGACATGAAAAATGTGGTTTGATTCTACAAAAGAATTAAGGAAACACTCAGAAAAGGTCTTGCAACTGCAATTTTATTTTCTTTTGTGAAAATAAACAACTGGGAGTTAAAAATCATAAAAACAAAAAGAAATACACACAGAAGAAGCATGTGAGGTGATGGGGAGGGAAGAGGGTCTTTAGAACTTTGGCAGATTGTGCTGGCACTGACCCAGGAGACAAGAGCCAGACTATGGAGCCTGGTCCTATCTGCCACTCTGGGACTGTGAGGGGATGGTCTCCACTGGCAAGGAGGAAAAAGAAAATAGACTTCTTCACTGGGGAAGTATCAGGCACCTTGAGTCCCTTTAAATGTGGGGGTGAACCATTTTGGAGGACCACACTCCCCACCGGAAGTTGGGGGCTGGTGGGTTTGGGCCCACTGAGGGAGAGGGGATGCTGGTGGCAGCAAATCAGGCCAAGATGTCTTCTCACGTGGTGATGGCCTTCCACTGGGCAGAGGACAAAACAGTCGAAGGGGAAGAACCCATGGTATTGAGCAGATGGCAGGAAGTTGGGCTGGATAACAGGACATGTCCAGGACTGGCTATGGATGTAGAGGTCCCTGGTGGGACATCAGCAATGGCAAACATGCAGACTGAGTGGGGGAAGCTGAGGCAGGCAGGGACAGTGAGAAGAGAAGAGGCAGAAAGAGAGAGGTAGAGAGAAAGGCATTTTCTGCCCAAGTCCATCCACCATAGCACATACGGGATGAATAGCACACTACTTTTCAGTTCTTTCTTTTAAAGATTTTTTTTTTGTTGTTGTTTTGTTTTGTTTTTTAAAAAAGCCTTAAGATCAGCTACTGGTTACATCTACAAAATGTAAAGTGCTGTTGTTACCAGTCACTTTACAGAACAGTCCAGAGTGGTCAAATATTGACCAATAAAGTTTCCTTTTTTGTTTCTTCTGAATCATTTCTACTCGATGAGTCACGTGACAGCCTGCCTGGGTAAGGGGTGGCTTAGTGGGCAGACTTGGTGACCAGGGAAAGAGGCTGGGCCTGTAGCACTGGCAGGGCCTGGTGGGCATGGAGCGTGGCTGGGAAGGACGGGGGAGAGGTCAGCAGAGCTGTGGGCATGGACCCGATGGGGAGTGGCCGGGACAGGAGGGGAGGCTGGCTGCCCATCTGGCCAGAGGAGGTGGCTGCAGCCTTGGCCGACAGGAAGGCAGTTGAGTGGAGAGCCAGCTGGGCCCGAGTCTCCGGCTTGGTGGTGAGGGAGAGGGGCTGGGCTTGCTCCGAGTGGGTGGCAGCAGGGGCAGCTGGAGAGGCCAAGGCCGCAGAGGGGGTGGCAGGGGAGTCCAGCATGCTGCCATGGGAGGAGGCAGGGCTGTCACAGGGCTTCTCAGGGGGCAGGTACTGAACACATGGCTTCTTGCTCTTGGAGGCCAGAGCACCTAGGGGGGAGAAATGCAAGAAAGAGTGAGCAGCTAGTAGCTATGGGAGAGGTAGAGGCTGAGGAATAACCCTGGCTATGCACATGGACTTTGGAAACATGGGATGCTTGTGGCAAGGACCCGAAATTATTTTTAGGCTTCCAAGACTAGGAAATTGCTTTCAAGAAGACCCAGTGCATAGAGAAGAGGCAGTGCCCAAACCAACAAAGACTTCCTTGGTAAGGGAAAATGGCCCAGTCTTCCTTTCCTAAATCTTATAACTTTGGGGATGGATTGCTACTCAACTTGCTTTAAAATCTTTGGCTTATGCTACAATCAGGATAGTATACACCTGCTGAGCAGCATGGCATACAGAAGATTTTGCCTCCTATATTATTTTTCACTTATGTGTGCTCCTGTGTATGTGAATCTCACATTGTACGGACAGGAAAGAAGGGAGAAATGGGGGATGGAAACCACTTTTGATAGTGTAAGCAGCTGTACACTTGTCTTAGAGTGAGCATGAGATGGGAGTGTGACCCAAATACTTATTACATTGTGGGCACCTCTCTGTGCTAGGTAGGATTTTGCTATAAAGAGACTCAGCACAGATTTTGGACACAAAGTGCCCCCTAACACCGAGCAAACTATTTCTTTTGGTGTTCAACCAAAGAAACACTGGAGAAAACCTGAATCTACTCGACTCCCTGGCAGCTTGTATGTCAGTCTCTCAGCGCTTGCCTTCCTGATGAAATTTCAAGGACAATTTCAAGCACATTCCATTAACCCTCAGTAGGATGCAATTCAGCTGACTGAAGTGAGAATGCCCTGGCATCAAATCCTACTGCCACCACTTGACAAGGAGAGTGACTAGGAAAATGCCTTAATTTCTCTGAGCCACTTTTTTTTTTTTTTGAGACAGAGTCTCACTGTGTTGCTCTGGGTAGAGTGCTATGCCATCATTATGGCTCACAGCAAGCTCAAACTTCTGGGTTCAAGTGATCCTCCTGCCACAATGGCTGGCTAATTTTTCTACTTTTAATAGTGATGGGGTTTTGCTCTTGCTTAAGCTGGTCTTGAACTCCTGAGCCCAAGGGATCCTCCCGTCTCCGCCTCTCAGAGTGTTAGGATTATAGGCATGAGCCACAGCGCCCAGCCCTGGGCCTCTGAATTGGCCAACACCTAATTGAGTGTGCTGAGTCTACCAAGAGGCAAAGCCCTGTCCCATCAGAGACCCAGATGTAGCACACAGGAGGATTTGGCTGTAATGGCAGGGAAGAGAAGTGAAGAGGGCAACAGCTCCAGACTCACTCTCTGCCTCTTGTACTTGCTGCTGGGACTGGGTCTGGGACAGCTGCTTTTCTCTCTTCCTCTTCTTTTTCTTACCCTGAAAAAGATGGCCAAAAGATAAGTAGGAAGGAATAATGCCAGCTTGTTAGGGGGAAGATATGACATTGTCCCTACTGCTCCTGGGCCCCTGGGTGAGGACGCTGGAGGCAGAGCCCATGAGGCAGCAGAGGAAGCCTGCCTTCCCTGCCAGGCACTCTTCCCCTCTAGACTTTGGAAGGCTTCCTCCTATAGCCCTTCAGTCTTGTTTCTCCATTTATCTCCCTAGAACAGTTTTGTTTGTTTTGTTTTTGAGACAGGGCCTCACTTTGTTACCCAGGCTAGAGTGCACCGGTATCATCATAGCTTACTGCAACGTCAAACTCCTGGGCTCAAGGGATCCTCCTGCCTCAGCCTCTGCAGTAGCTTCACCCTTGGCTAATTTTTCTATTTCTTTTTTTTTTTTTTTGGTAGAGACAGGCTCTCACTATGTTGCTCAGGCTGGTCTCCAACTCCTGACCTCAAGCAATCCTCTTGTCCCAGCCTCCCAATGTGCTGGCTTTATAGATTTGAGCCACCATACTGGCCTAGAATAGTGGTTCTTAATCTTTTTTGATGGGTCTTAGGTCCCTTTGAAAATCTGATGCAGTCATGGATTCTCTTATCAGAAAAACAAGCAAATAAAGACATATTCAAGAATCTGCCTAGTTTCTGGGAGTTTATAGACACGCTCCCTTGAGGCTAATATGCTGGTCTTTGCACCCCAGGCTACCACTGTGCCCTGTGTTATGGAATCAAAGGTTAAAATAAGAATGATACAAATTTAAGTTTGTCCTCAGGATATCCTGCTGACCTAAGAATTTAAAACGCCTTCCTTATTTCTAGAGAAATATGGGCTTCTCCCTGTCTTCAGAGCCCTCCTTCTCCCTACCCTCCATATAGATGCTGCTGCTGGGGCCTGAGTGTCCCCTGCTCAGAGTGAGCACTTACGTAGTTGTCCCGGGCTGACCACGTAGGGTAGAGCTGGGAGTGAAGCTGCCGCTCCTTCCGGGCCAGCTCATAGTACTTGGCCTGTTCTTCTCGAGACAGGTTGTGCCACTGAGGAAGGGAGGGCCAGAGATGACTAGAGTGATCAGTGCTGGGGATGTCTGCTGACTCCATGGCCTGGAAGGCAGGGGCAGGTCTTACCTTCCGTCCCAGGATTTGGTTAATGGCTGCGCTTTCCTTCAGGGTGCACTCAGCCACCACCTTGGCCCTCATCTCCTTCATGTATAACATGAAGGCATTAAGAGGCTTCTTCACATGGGGTTTCTTTTCTTCCTCCTTTTTCACGGTGACTGGCGATTTCCTGGGAAAGTGCATGGCTGCAGGTTAGCATGAGTCAGGTGGCTTCTAACTCCTCAGCAGGTGAGCTGCTGGGAAGTCAGTCAAGTGGCCCATGGCTGCCTGAGCACCTGAGCGTCTTCCTTGAATATTTCCCATGCTGTGTGATCTCCTAGCCATATTCTTTGAAAATCTATCCTCTATAATGTCCCACAAAGGAGCAGAGGATGATGGAAGACTGAATAACTCTTCCAAGAGTGAGCAGACACTGGCCACGGGAGACAGGAAGTGGCGTGGGACACTTGGCAGAAACAACAGGTAGGTGGGTCTCCTCATCCACACAGCACTGACAGGCTTCCTGCCATCTTTATGGCATGGTGCACAAGGCAGGGCCCTGGTGCTTGGCTCACCTAGGCCACGAGGCCAGGTGTCCTTGAGAAAATATTTTCTCCTTTGTGGGCCTCACATTTTCATGTGTATAACAAGGGGGTGGAGGGACAGCAAGGAGGAGCTAAAATCATTCTCAGGTTTCCCTTCAGCCTTTAAAACCTGTTTGTAAAACTTTCCTCAATATATGTGCACGATGTCCCTGAAAGGTTGGGACCACAGCAAGTCAAACGGAATGATTCCCATGGGAAAGGAGCTGGCTGAGAAGGCTGCTGGGCTGCTGCCAGATGAGACCAAGAGAGAAAAAAAACTGCACCTGCTGCTCAGAGACCACCCCTCCCCCCAGTCCAGGCTGCCTCTTACTTACGCGCTCACAGCAGGGCTCAGGGTTGGGGGTGCTGGTTCCTGCTTGACGATGGGGGACACGATGGCGGGGTGGGGGATCCCTGAGGTGGGCAGACCAGGATGGGCAGGAGCTACCATGTGAGGGGAGAACCGACTGGAAACCAGGCTGTGAACCAGGTAGAAACAGATGACAACAGATAGACTCAGCCTGAATGCCTGTCACCCAGCAGAGGACATGGGTGGCCCCTACCTTGAGGGCAGAGGCATGCAACACCTCTGGGTGGCCTGTGTATAGTTTGGGGGAATGGAAGGCCTCTCAATGTCTTCTAGAGAACAAGGTTTGGGGAATACCTAACAATCCCTCCAACCTTCACCAGATATCCCCAGTACCTATATCTGGTGCTGGAAACAGGTAGGATGAAAAACGCAAAAGAAGTGGAGGGTCCAAGGCCAGGGTACACAGGGGAAAAGAAGGGCTTGTTCTGTGGACCTCCTGTGTTGCTGGAGGCCCCTTGTCAGGTAGAGCCAGCCCCTGAGGTGGGAATGTCCTCTCATATCATCATTTCAGGAAAATATGTCTTCTCCCAGTCTCTGGCTTCAGTGTGATATGCAGTAAGGTATCCCTGATGTGGGATTTTTTTGCTTTATGATGATGCAAAAACAGTACACAGTTAGTGCTCTCATTAAGTTAGACAGGGTTATGTCAGGATAAATCCATCATAAATTAAAAATATTGGACGGTGCCTGTGGCTCAGTGAGTAGGGCGCCGGCCCCATATACTGAGGGTGGCAGGTTCAAACCTGGCCCTGGCCAAACTGGAACAAAAAATAGGTGGGCGTTGTGGCAGGTGCCTGTAGTCCCAGCTACTCAGGCAGCTGAGGCAAGAGAATTGCCTAAGCCCAAGAGTGGAGGTTGCTGTGAGCTGTGAAGCCACAGCACTTTACCAAGGGCGACAAAGTAAAAATAAAAAATAAAAACAAATAAATAAAATAAATTAAAAAATATCATAAGTTAGCTGTGCACAGTGACTCACACCTATAATCCTAACCCACTGGGAGGCCTAGGAGGGAGAATCCCGTTAGTTCAGGAGTTGGAGACCACCATGAGCAACAGCAAGACCCTATCTCTACTAAAAATAGAAAAATTAGCCAGCCTTGTGGTGGGTGCCTGAGTCTCAGCTACTCGGGAGCCTGAGGCAGGAAGATCACTTGACCAGGAGTTTGGGGTTGCTGTAAGCTAGGCTGACAGAATGGCCCTCTAGCTTGGGCAATAGAGTGAAATGCTGTCTTCCCCCCCAAAAAAAATATATATGGTAAGTTGAAAGTGACTTAATCATCCTAAGTCAAGGAGCATCTATATGCAGAATGCTTCTATGCCACAAAATGTATAGCAGAAGAGGAGAGGGCTATGGGCTTTGAATTCTTAGGGAGGGGGGAAGAGTGATCCTGTATTCTCCATTCTGACCCGGGAGTTGGGAGCATGGGCCATGAGAAGCCACCTTATCACAGAAGGTGGGGAGGAAAGGCGAGTCTGTGCCTTCTCAGTCACTGATGAGAGAAAGGCTGTTTCACAGTCAGATGTGCACAGCCACCAAAAGACAAAAATCCCTGGGACTTACCTGGACATTGAGGCGTTCATGGCGAGGGCAGGGTAAGGGTGCCGGAAGCCACCAGGAGGAAGGGAGTACATGGGCTGTCCTTGCCTATAAGGGCCAGGAGCAAGGAAACCTGGTCAGCAGGTAGGGAAATCTCAGGGTGTGGAAGGGAAGGGGCTGGTAAGAAAGGGTGAGAAATGGGGCCAGGTAGGAAGGAAGCCGGGGAAACCCGCTGCCCAGGGTGGAAGGGGGCCGTCTAGGTCCTGGGCACCTCTGAGGGGGCTTGCTGGGAGGGCAGGCTCGGGGCACAGAGGCAGAGCACAGCACAAGGAAGGAACAAGGGTGAGAAAGGCTGTAAGTTTCCTTACTGTGGGACGAGCCAGCCGAGGGGGTGGGGGATTTGTCCAACAGCTCCAGGAGAGAGTGGGTAATATGGTGACAGCTCAGATGGGTGAGGGGGCCGGGGGATTCCTGTTTCCAAAGAGAGAGGTGTCAGACTGTTTTGTGGTCCTGCCTTAGCACCTCAAAGAACATCAACTAGGAGTGTCCTTCCCCATGTCCTGTGACCCTGATGCTGCGAAGCCTGGAAGGTCCTTTCCTCTGTTGCCTTCCTAGCTGCTCTGGCCAGTCCATCAAGGACATATTCCGAGAGGGTAGGACTAATGCATCTTTTTTATAGCTATAAGGATCCTATCTCTGTGAGCAGGAGTAACTCTAACTGCTTGACACACGGGAGTTTCGTAAAAGAGGGACAGGACCCCATGATACCCCTAGCCATAAATTAACTTTCTAGAAAATAAAACTTTGGGATTCTATTCCACATTTGTCCTCCTTATTATCTGTAACTTGTCACCATTATTTCTCCAAAGAGGGGTACCAAAAATGTGTTGCCATCCCATGGCAATTTTGCAGGAATAGTATGAGGACTGTGGCTCCCTGGGACGGACAGGTCTAGTTGGTAAAAACAAACAAACAAATAAACAATATGCCCAGGCTCACTGCTTTATAGCTATCTTGGCTAGACATTGTTTTAAAATGTTCAGTTCAGGGCAAAGGCCTTGGCTTAGGGGAACACAGTCTGCAGCTAGGCTGGACTTTGGCAGATCAGCCCACACACTTACTGGAATTCCCTCACCATGGTCCTGTGGTGTGAAGGGTCCACAGAAGACACACATGAAAAAGCTGAAAAGGCTAAAATTAGTCACAAGACTCTAGAGAGTTAGAGGTATGATTTGAACCCAGGTCTGCCTGACTCAAGGACTGTTATGTTCTCACCAAAAGAAACAACCTGCCACCCAGCAGGGGCGCTGCTTGAGTGGCAAACAACTCACCTGTCTTTGGATCAATCTCTGGGGAGAGGTGTGTGGGAGGGGAGCCAGGGGAGAAGTGGTCGTTGCTGTAGGTGATGAGGGGTGTCAACGGATGCATGTGATGTGGGTGCTGAACAACAGGTACTTTATTTGACTGAAAGAGAGAACAAAGACCAGGCACAGTTGCCAAGGAGACAGAGAGTAAAATTAGCATTATTTACCTAGTCAAATATGTGCCATGGATTCCCAGGCAACGTCCCATTCAGTCCTCAAAACAACCCATGGCAGCAGTGTGCACAGCAGAGGTGGCAGCACCAGAATTCGAGAAGGGATTCCAGCGCACCCTCTCTCAGACAGCCCCGAGGTTCTCTTCCTATGTGCAGTGCACGGGCCGGGTGCCATAAGCTGTTGGGTAGTGATTTGTGTGGTGTCACCTCAGTGAATCTGAAAAGGTTCAACGCATGCTTTCCAAATAAATGCCACAGAAATAGCAGCTCTCAGGTTCAAGCCCAAGAAAGGGAACAGAGCAGTGGGGAATTGTCTTCCTCAGACCTCATATACATATGCTCAGTCATCATATTCCCACTTTACAAGACACAACCCCAAAGCACTTCAAACACTTCTCTCTCCTGACCTAATTACCACATTTTGTTTAAAACACCACCAAATGTAAGGAGTACCATTATTTTATATAGCTACTAAGGAAGAAAAAAAAAAAATCACTGGCACATCATGGATGCATCTTGATTTAAGAGATGTTAAAAATGGGAAAAACCTGTGCATCCTAGAATTGGTAAATGGATCAACTTTTCTTTATTCCTTAGAAATATCTAAATGTCTCTTACTGGGAGTGGTGAACCTCATCACCCTCCCCCCCCCAGATTAACTTTTTAATTTTCACCTTATCTGACTCAACCATAGGGTCTTTTTCTTTTTCTTTATAGAGAAATAATCTTACTCTGTTGCCTGGACTGGAACATTGTGGTGTGATCACAGCACGCTGCAGCCTCGGGCTCAAGCGATCCTCCCACCTTAGCCTCCAGAGTAGCTAATTTGTTTTTTTATTGTTGAAGAGATGGGGGTGTCAAGTGTTGCCCCAGCTGGTCTCAAACTCCTGGCTCCAAGTGATCTTCCCAACTTGGCCTCTTAAAGTGTTGGGATTATAGGCGTAACCGCTAGTCATAATGTCTAGTCCTTATTATAACCTCACAAAGAAGCTATGATCATCCCCATTTTAGAGATGAGGAAACTGAACTCAGATCAAGTGACTTAGCCTAGGACACAGCTGGTAAAAGGCAGAGGTAGGATTCATAAGGCAGAGAGCTCTTCACGGCTGTCACATATGAGTGTGTTTTCTCTTGGACAATCTACCCCCCCCCCCCCCCAAGAGCCTACTTAAACACATCTGTCAGAGAGAAAGGACAGACATTATTATTATTAGTTTAGAGAAAGAGTCTCAGTTTGTCGTCCTCGGTAGAGTGCCGTGGCGTCACAGCTCACAGCAACCTCCAACTCTTGGGCTTAGGCGATTCTCCTGCCTCAGCCTTCTGAGTAGTTGGGACTGCAGGTGCCTGCCACAATGCCTGGCTATTTTTTGTTGCAATTTTGCTGGGGCAGGGTTCGAACCCACCACCCTCAGTATATGGGGCCAGCACCCTACTCACTGAGCCACAGGCACCGCCAACATTTTTTTGGGTAATAAGGTAAATGAGTTACCCAAGTGGAGAAGAGATTTGCTTAAAAAAGAAATTTGTTTAAAAAGAGGATTTGGTGGTGGCCCAAGAGCTGAAATTACAAAGAGCTATCGTCCTATGGAATTTTTCATTTCATACGTTCCAAGAGCCCATTCTTTCCTTTTAGGTGGTTCTTTGTTCTCTTGATGCAAACCCCAATCTGAACATTTCCCAGGTGCCCTTTGTGCTGACTAGAGTTCCACTTTCAGTAGGCTAAGCACAGCAGAGGCAGAGAATTCAGACTGTTCATAACTACAACCACTAGGTGGCGGTGGCACAGACTGGGTCCTGCTGAGGGAACCACCCTTCACCTCCAACAGTGGGCTCATTTGATATTGCATAATAAATTAAAATTTTTTCTTCTTACTGTGTTCTCACTGATTTTTTAAAAAATATGAAAATATAGCACAAGTATAGCACAAAAAGTATAAAACAATTATTTCACAATCACATTTCTAGGAACCCAATGCATCTAAACAGTTTTAGCATTACAAATGCAATAGATTATTTTTTTTGAGACAGTGTCTCACTATGGTGCCCTTGGTAGAGCACCATGACGTCACAGCTCACAGCAACCTCCAACTCTTGGGCTTAAATGATTCTCTTGCCTCTGCTTCCCAAGTAGCTCTAGGGACTACAGGTGCCCACCATAATGCCCGACTATTTTTTGTTGCAGTTGTCATTGTTGGTTAGCTGGGACAACCCATCAGCCTGGGTGTATGTGGCTGGCGCCCTGCCCACTGAGCTATGGGTGCTATCCAGTCTCTCTCACTTGGTCACCCTGGGTAGGTTCTGTGGTATCACACCTCACAGCAACCCTAAACTCTTAGACTCAAGTGATCCTCTTGTTTCAGCCTCCTGAGTAGCTGGGACTACAGGCCACCACCATAATGCCCTGGTTAGTTTTTCTACTTTTAGTGGAGATAGGGTCTTGCTCTTGCTCAGTCTGGTCTCGAATTCCTGAACTCAAGCAATCCACCCACCTTGGTGCTTGCATAACAGTTGTGTGCCTGGCCAATGCAATAGAATTATTAACAAAGTAAATAACAAATTAATTATGCAGAATGACTATAATCTTAAAATAGATTTATAGGCTCAGCACCTATACCTCAAGCGGCTAAGGCGCCAGCCACATACACCAGAGCTGGCAGGTTCAAATCTAGCCCAGGCCTGCCAAACAACAATGACAACTGCAACAAAAAAATAGTCAGGTGTTGTGGCGGGCACCTATAGTCCCAGCTGCTTGGGATGCTCAGGCAAGACAATCGCCTAAGCCCAGGAGTTGGAGATTGTTATGAGCTGTGATGCCATGGCACTCTACCCAGGGCAACAGCTTGAGGCTCTGTCTAAAAAAAAAAAAAAAAAGTACATATATATATACTATGATTAAAAAGAAATAAATAGAAGCACATCAAAATATATATAGTTGTTTGAATGGTAGAAATATGGGTGATTTTCAGTTTTTTATTTTTTTAAATGTTATTTTTTGAGACAAAGTCTCATTTCATCATGTGGGCTGGACTGCAGTGGTACCATCACAGTTCACTGCAACCTCAAACTCCTGGGCTCGAGTGATCCTCCTGTCTCAGCCTCCTAAGTGCCTGGGACTATAGGTGGACACCACCACACCTAAATAATTTTTGTATTTTTAGTAAATAGGGGGAATATTGCTCTTGCTCAGGCTGGTCTCAAACTCTTAAACTCAAGCAATCCTCCCACTTCAGTCTCCTCAAGTGCTAGGATTACAGGCATGAGTTACCGAGCCCAGCCCTGTTTTTTTATTGACCACACTTTGTTTCCTAGTCAATGATTTTATTTTTATTGTTCCATTTTCTATATTATCTACTACTACTTTAAAAATACTATACATAACAGATTTTCTAAGAAAGAACTACAACCTATATCATAAAGTAGAAAACACAATCATACCACCCTAACCTAGTCATTATTACCATGTTGGTATTTTCATTCAGACTTTCTGTGCTTTGTTTTCTAATTTACTTTGTATCATTTACAGTCATCTTAAAGCAGGAAATATTATGAATCCTGATTATCCATGTACTGTAGAGTTTTGCTTTCCCAGAAGCTGGCAAACAGCATTGAATGGTGGCAGAGTTAAGTACAAAGCTGGAAAACATGAGTTATATTTGAAAAGGTATAGTCCAGTGGTTCTTAACGAACTGTATTAAAAGGCCACGGCATTATTAAGGTTGAGAACCACTGGTATAGTCACCTAAATGCTGTATGAGTTACATTGTTCCCCATTAGGTGGCATCATTGTCCAGAAAATGAAGTGAGAAGGGCCTGTGGGAAGTAGATGTGGCTTCAGGGATCGGAACTGCTCTGTCAGGCTGACCAGGAGGAAGGTTTTCCAAAGCTCTTTGCTCTCCTCAGCTGCCTTCAGGGACTAGATGTCCACAGTATATAAACTCAGACCAAGAATTAGGAATGCAAGGACCCTCTGCACGCCTCTCAGTAGGTGACCCCAGTATAAACTATACACATAAGGAAGGCACAGGCAGCTGAGTCCAGATGTATCCGAAGAACATCTCATAGCAGTCTTGGACCTAAATCTTCCCACAGCAGTGTGTCCTCTCTCTCCTTCTTGAGGACTTACTTTCAAGCTCAAAGTGAGGCCAACACCACACTTCCTCCCCAGACCCAGCATCTGCCCCTCAACGAGTCAACCCCTAAGAAGTTCTGCCTGCCTCTCCAGCTGCCTCTCCTAATAACTCCTCTGAAGCCCTCACAAAGCCACCTGAGTCTTACTGATCCCAAGTAAAAGGGGTTACAGTGCAGAGAACTTTTACCATCACTCACAAAGGACTTGCCAACAGTCTGCCCAAGTAAGAGACTCAGAGTTTCACTGGGTGGCTAACTGTACCTGATTTCATATACTTAAGAAATCTGTCCTTTAAATTAAAGAAAAAATATTTCCCACTTGCCAAGTCTGATCTAAAGAAGTCCCATTCAATTGTCAGTTTACTGATGGAGGCAGTAAAATCTTCTCTTTAGGAAAACAAAATGTTTCCAAGACTGTGTCTTACAGCAGGGTTCAAGTGAAGAAATAACTTTTGAACTGTACCCAAAACATCACCCATTCACAGCAAATGGGAGGCAAATGAGGGGCTTGACCAAGGATCCCCAAGGACCTTTTGGCTCCAGCTGTAATATTCAATGTTACTCTGACTCATACAGTTGGAACAGTTGGTTCAGCTAGGCCAGGAGTCTTTACATTTTTTTGGTCACATGACCCAGCTACTAAAAAGTATCAGTTTTGCCTTGTTCTATTCTTGCTTGTGCTCTTAGTAGTAATATTTCAATCTAAGGTTTGTTGCAGGAGTCTTTCCAAGTGACTTGTACATTTCCTTGAGGGTTATTTTAGTTAAAAATAAGTAAACTGCGGGCGGTGCCCATGGCTTAGTGAGTAGGGCGCTGGCCCCATATACTGAGGGTGGCAGGTTCAAACCCAGCCCCTGCCAAACTGCAACAAAAAATAGCCGGGCATTGTGGTGGGCGCCTGTAGTCCCAGCTACTCAGGAGGCTGAGGCAAGAGAATCGCCTAAGCCCAAGAGCTGGAGGTTGCTGTGACCTGTGATGCTACCGCACTCTACCAAGAGCAACAAAGTAAGACTCTGTCTCTAAAAAGAAAAAAAATAATAAGTAACCTGCTCAGGTGCCCTGAAGCATGCTGTAGGATGCTGAAAACCAACAAAGAGGCGAGTCTCTGCTACTGATTCCCCACAGAGAAGAGCTCCCAATTTTCCTCCAGCATACCTCACATTGCACACTATAAAGATGAATTTCTTTGTAATGGTTTTAGATTAAAACTTATCAATGATTTTTCCCTCCCCTCCACCTGTAGCTCAGTGGAACATGCCGTGAACACCTGCCCTCCTTTTTGTAGCTATATACTTGAATCCACTGCTTTTGCATCTTCAACAGAGAACAACCTTCTCTCATGCACCCCCATTCCAGGCCTTAGAAAGCTTTTCCTTAAACACATTCCAGAGAGGTCTCCCCTCTATCCTTATACATTACATATCACTTAAGTAAGTATTCCCTTTACCTAATGAGAACTTACCAAGTACTCTAAGGAGGCACCCCAGTTCCTCGAGTCTCCTCTGATTCTCCTTACATGCCACAGTTTCTGGCTGCCTCATCCGTGTTCTAGCCACCTGTCTCTAAATTACCCTAAATTACATGCTCTTCCCCCACGTCTGCCTTAAAATTAGCAAACTATTCCAGAAGGAGCTGGCTAGTGCAGAAAATAAAGTTCCAGTAGAAGCAGGGGGCAGATAGGAACTTAATTAAAATTAGAAAAGAAACAAGTCCACCTCTGTACCCACCCCCACTCTTCAACAAACACTATTTTCAAGGCAAAATGTAAGCTCTGCTGATTCTGTCTATTCTAACAAGGAAAGGAAATCCAAACATGTCTCATACAGAATTTTCCTCTCTTGACAGAATAAAACTTAACACATTTTGATTTACTGGTTCAATGTCTGTGGGGACTCTATAGGGCAGGCACTGAGCTAGAAGTCCAAGTTGTGGAGGCTGCCAGAGAGGCCGGGGACCTGGATCTCCCATGACATCACCGAGTCACTACCTGGCCCTGCAGAAAATATTGATCACAACAATAAATAAGAACCTATCCTTTTGTACCTCTGCTCCAGGTCTTGTGGAGGTAGGAGAGAATCTTGCTGTGCAGGCAAGAAAACCTATCCTCATGGTACCTAAGTTCTAGTTGGGAAGACAATAAAGAAGATAAACAAAATACATGTTGATTATAAATAAAGAAACCATTTAGTGAAGGATAAATAAAATGTGTTAGGAAGATAAACATATAACAATATTTTAACAAAATAGTAAAATACTAAGGAGGAAAACTAAGAGAAAGCAAAAATGTAGGGGTAGGTGGGTGTGTTAAACAGGATGCTACACAGGACGACCAGGAAAGTCCTCAGAGAGAAAATAATTTCTGAAGTTGTTTTCAAAATGACCGAAGGAAGTGGGGAGTGAGCTGTGTTGATTGCGGGGGAAGAGCGTTCAGGGAGGAGATCCCAGTGCAGTATGCCTGGCGTGTGTGAGGACCCATAGAGAGCAGCGGATGCGGCAGGGAGGGGAGAATGAGGACCCAGGGTATGTACTGATGTGTTGACAGCTACTTTTCCAGCTCCTGATAAGAGGGAAGCTGTGTGGTGTACTGCAGGCTATGAAAGGTGTGAAGATAAATCTAGAGTCTTTGTTGGACAGCAGGAGAGAGAAAATGCTCAGGGAATTGGAATGTGCGTTCAGATCCTCCTTCAGAGCAGTGATACATTTTTAAAGTCTTTGCAAGTTGGACATAACATATAATTCTTGGGATGGGCTCGGTGCCCATAGCTCAGTGGTTAGGGCACTGGCCGCATACCTGGAGGCTGGTGGGTTCAAACCCTGGACTGGGCCTGCTAAACAACAATGACAAATACAACAAAAAAAATAGCCAGGTATCGTGACGGGCGCCTGTAGTCCCAGCTGCTTGGGAGGCTGAGGCAAGAGAATCTCTTAAGCTTAAGAATTTGAGGTTTCTGTGAGCTGTGACACCATGGCACTCTACCTAGGGCGACATAGTGAGACTCTGTCTCTAATAATAATAATGATGATGATGATAATAATAATTCTTGGGATAAACCTTTCCTTACCCAAACCCTCCCTTTCTTCGTTTTTTTTTTTTTTTTTCTTTTTTTAAAAATTGAGACAGAGTCTTGCCCTGTGCCTGAGCAGAGTGCAGTGGCGTCATCATAGCTCACTGCAATCTAAGACATGGGCTGTGGCATCCTACTGCCTCAGCCTCCTGAGTCACTGGGGTTGTAGGTGTGTGCCACGGCAGCTGCAAACCCTTTCTTTCCCACTTTACCTGGCGTAAGGTGGCAAAAGAGAACTCTAAGGTTACCTTTATTTTTGTTCCTTTGACGCAAACTTGCTTTTCCCTGCCCCTGCATGGGTGCTCGAAGGAAAGTATTTCTAACCCTTGAAATTCAAATTATGGCTATGTCTAGGCATATGTCAATTTTCATTTAGTTTTATAGAATTCAGGGGCTCTTTGATCTATACTTTGTTTTTTTATAAAGCCCAGTTTTACTTCATTGTCTTTTTTCATTTTCATTTGTTTTGATCTCTTCTTTAATAGTAGTATTTGTAGATTTTTTTTTTTTTTTTTTAGTATCTCTTCTCTGTATCTATCCCCAGTTTCCATATCAGTGTTATCAATGGCACAAGTTTGACTTGCCATAATGTTAACTCTGATCTATATGAAGATTGATGAGCTGGGAGACATGAGTAAGAATTTCAAAGAAGCTAACGCTTAACAGCAGAAACTAAGGGAAGAAATGACGGAGGTGGAAAAATAATCACTAGTAGGTAAAAATCTGGTGAGAAACAGGAAATCTGCAGAGCTTCAAAGCCTCTCCCTACAAATCACTTATTAATTACAAAGAGAAAAATAGTAACTTTATGGTGAAAATATTTGGCAGACGCCACCAAAACTGTGCAAGTGTGAAGCTAACATGACCAGAATTGGGGCAAATGGACGTGGTGGGCTGGCCTTCTCAGATGCTGCATGCAATGTTAGTGCACTGGCATTCTTTACAACAATGCACTACCAGAATCTAATCATAAGGAAACATTAGACAAACCCAAACTTAAGGGCATTCTACAAAATAGCCGCCCTGTACTTCTCAAAAAATGTGAAGGTCAAGAGAGAGAAAAGCTAAGGAACTCCGCTAGATTAGAGACTAAAGAGACACAACAGCTAAATGCAACGTGTGATGGTGGCTTGACACTTGGGCCAGGAAAAAGCACACGGCTATCATGGACATTACTGGGATACTTGCCAAAAGTTCAATTTATACTGTGGGTTAGATAATAAGATGAAATGTTGTAATGTAACTTTCTTGATTTTAGCAACTGTGTTGTGGTACTGAAGAGAATGCTTTTGCTCTTAGGAAATACAACTAAAGGATTGGGGGTAACGGGTCACGATGTCTCTAAATTATTCTCAACTTTTCAGAAAATGAGAGAGAGAGACAGAGAGAAAGGGCAAAATTTGAGACCCTGGGCAAAATGTATGTGAGACTTCCTTGTGTTATTCTTGCAGCTTTTCTGGACATTTAAAATTATACTCAAAATAAAAAGTTAATACTGTGTATTAAGATTTAAAATCACTATCCGGGTGTTGTGTGGGCACCTGTAGTCCCAGCTACTTAGGAGGCTGATGCAGGAGGATTGCTTGAGCCCAGGAGTTTGAGGTTGCCATTGTAAGCTAAGATGCCATCACACTCTATCCTGGGAAACAAAATAAGATTCTGTCTCAAAATAATAATAATAATAATAATAACTAAAATCACTATTAGAGGTATAGTATAGAGCAGTAACAGGTTATGCTATGAGTTTTGGAGTTTTCTGGGTCTACATAGGTATACAGGCAAGAAGATAAAGAAGCTATGCATAATTTTAAAAGGGAAATTCCAATGAATGTTTTCTTTTGAGAGAACTGGCATGCTAAGCAACTTCAGGCTGAAAGTCAGAAAGACATATTCTTTAGAAGGAGGGCATCCAGGCACTGGCTTGGCAATCAGTAATTTGACACGAAGCTCTCCAGCTTCTGAGATTGACCCATATGCAATACTGAAACTGGGTATTTACTATTACTAGCGTCCCAAAGCCCCGTGGTGGTAGTTCTCAAGCCTCAGTCCTCAGGCCAGCAGCATCAGCATCACCTGGGAACCTGATGGAATGCAAATTCTCAGGTGCTGCCCTAACACAAACTACTGATTCAAACTCTGGGAGTGGAGTTCAGTAATTTGTGTTTTAATAAACCCTGTTGGTGATTCTGATGCCTGCCAGAACTTGAGAGCCATTGTTCCAGAAGTGTCTCACCATGGCTGCAAAGTTGGACTCCCCTGGAACTTTAAAAACTCCCAATGCTCAGGCCACAATTAAATCAGCTCAGAAATTCTAGGGATGGAATTCAGCAATCTTTCTTTCAAAAAGCCCCCCAGATGTCTCTGATCCCCACTTAAGAAAGAGAATCCTCAACAGAATGATGAGCAAGATGCTGCCAGTGTCAAAATAGTCTTGGTAGGGTTCTTCTAATACTAAGATGACAACCAAGAGAAATTCAATCTTGATCGTGCTAACAATGCTAAAATATGACCAAAAGCAATTGGACAATGAGATTCTTAAGGCCTGAAACAATAACTTATTCTATTTAGAATATGTTAGCAAAGAATTCTAAATGCTAATGAAGAATAGATGGAAATCTAGCCAAGTGTGTTAGGTTTCACTATTTATTTATAATTGTTCCTTTCTTCCCTTGCTCCCATCAACATTTTGCTTGCTCTTAAGATTTGGTTTGGGGCAGCGCCTGTGGCTCAAAGGGGTGGGGCACCGGTCCCATATGCCGGAGGTGGCAGGTTCAAACCCAGCCCCTGCCAAATAAAAAATAAATAAATAAATAATTAAAAAAAAAAAAAAAAAAAAAAGACTTGTTTTGACCAGGCGAAACAAGTCTTTTCGCCTGGTCAAAAAGACTTGTTTCCAAGTCCCATTTACCGAGGGGGGTGGGTTCAAACCCAGCCCTGGCCAAACTGCAACAAAAAATAGGTGTTGTGGTGGGTGCCTGTAGTCCCAGCTACTCGGGAGGCTGAGGCAAGAGGATCGCCTAAGCCCAAGAGTTGGAGGTTGCTGTGAGCTGTGATGCCATACACTCTACCAAGGGCGAAAAATTAAGACTGTCTCAAAAAAAAAAAAAAAAAAAAAAAGAAAGAAAGACTTGTTTTGACCAATGGAAGGAATATTAGCAGACCTGAAATAAAGTAAGAGGAAGCTTTAAATGTGCTTCTCACCTTGTGTGTTTGCCATATGCTATAAGAAGGACATGCCTAGGACTGAACTCCTTTAACCTAAAAGAGTCATTCCAGCTGACCCACAGAAAAGAAGAAATGTTTCTTGTCCAGGCAAGGTAGCTGATACCTGTAATCCTAGCACTCTGAGGCAGGTGTATTGCCTGAGCTCACAAGTTTGAGACCAGCCTGAGCCAGAGTGAGACCTCATCTCCAAATAGTCGGGCAGTGTGGTGGGCACCTGTAGTCCCAGCTACTTGGGAGACTGAGGCAAGAGAATCACTTGAGCCCGAGAGTTTGAGGTTGCGTGAGCAATGATGCCAGAGCACTCTACCGAGGGTGACAAGGTAAAACTCTGTCTCAAAAGAAAAAAAAAAAAAAAAGAAATGTTCGTTAATGTAAGCCTCTGAATTGTTTGTAACACAGCAGTATCAAAGAAATGGCTGACTTAATACACATGTCTACAAAAATATTTTTTGAAAAATACAGAGAAGTATAAAGACTGACACCATACCCCACATTTGCCAGAGAGCACCAATTATTATTTTTACAGTTTTTTATTTTGGTCTTTTTTCTTTAATAAGCATCACAGAAAGTTAAATATTAAAACCCTAGTCCTTCCCCACTTCTCAAAGGCAGCTACCATTCAAATTTTCCTCTTCTCCTTTTCAAATATATATGCTTTACAGGCATATAAAGTGAAGTAAAATTAGAAAGAATGACAATACCAAACGTTGGTAAGCAACTGGAACTTTTATGTATTGCTGGGAGGAATATAAAATGGTACAACCACTTTGGACAGCAGTTGGCAGTTTGAAAACAGTTTATACGGCAATCCCAGGCTAGGTGTAGAGGCTCATTCCTGTAATTTCAGCTACTGAGCCTGGGCAACAAAGGTTGATCCTGTCTTTTAAAAGAAAAAAAAGAAAATTCTTCTTTTAGGTATTTGCCAAGAGATATAGAAACTTATTTTCACATAAAAACCTGTATGTGACCTATATTACATTTGTATAATTAGATTTTATATATTTAGAATATTTATTCATAATCACCAAAATCTGGTGATTTTGAAAACAACCCAAGGGTCCTTAAACTGATGAATGGATAAGCCAACTATAGTATATCCCTATAATGGAATATTAGCAACAGAAAGGAACAAGCTATTGTTACATTTAATAGCATGGATGAGTCTCAAATGCATTTTGCTGAATGAAAGCCGGACTCAAAAGGTGAGATACCTGGTGATTCATTTATATGACACTCTGGAAAAAGCAAAACCATAGGAATAGAAGACAGGTCAGTGGCTGTCCAGCACTAGCCACAGACTACAAAGGGGCAAAGGGAATTTTAGGGGGGGAAGTGGTACTTGTTATGGGCTAAATTGTCCTTCTAATTTATATGTTAAAGGCTGGGCACCATGCTCATGTCTGTAATCCTAGTGCTCTAGGAGGCTGAGGGGGGTGGATTGCCTGAGCTCAGTAGTTTGAGACCAGCCTGAGGAAGAGTTGAGACCCTGTCTCTACTAAAAATAGAAAAAAAAAGAAAAATACAAAACTAGCTACGCATTGTGGCAGGAGCCTGTAGTCCTGGGTACCTGGGAGGCAGAGGCAGAAGGATCGCTCAAGTCCAAGAGTTTGAGGTTGCTGTGAGCTAGGCGGATGTCACAGCACTCTACCCAAGGCTACAGAGTGAGACTCTGTCTGGAAAAAAAAAAAAAAAAAAGTTAAAGACCTAATCTCCAGTACCTGAGACTATGACTGTCTTTGGAGACAAAGGCTTTAAGAGGTGATTAAAATAAAATTAGGCCATTAGGATGGGCCTCAATCCAATCTGATTGGTGTCCTTACAAGAAGGAGAAATGTAGACAGATTTGTTACAGCAGCCCTAGCAAACTACTACAGATTCTGACATAAGGAAGTAAGGTGCTACTGCAACTGATAATCTAAAAATGTGTTATGTTGCTTTGGGACTGCTTTGAGGTTAGAAGAATTCGGAGATGCATGTTAAAAAAAGCATAGATTGTTTTAAATAGACTGTTGGTAGAAATGTGGGCATTGAAGGTACTTCTGATGAAGCTCCAGATGGAAATATGGAGTATGTTATTGGACTACAGTGGAAAGATGATTCTTGTTATAAAAGTGACAAAGAACTTGGCTGAATCATAGTCTAGTGGTTTGTGAAAGGCAGAACTTGAAAGTGACAAATTGGATATTTAGCAGATGAGATTTCTATGGATAGTCCTAAAGATTCAGCTTGGTATCTCCTTACTGTTTATAGTAAAAATGAGAAGTGAAGGCCGGGCACTATGGCTCATGCCTCTAATCCCAGCACTCTGGGAGGCCAAGACAGGTGGATTGCCTGAGATAACGAGTTCGAGACCAGCTTGAGCAAGAGTGAGACCCTGTCTCTAAAAATAGCCGGGCTGTTGTGGTGGGCGGTCATAGTCCCAGCTACCCAGGAGGTTGAGGCAAGAGAATCACTTGAGCCCAGGTATTTGAAGTTGCTGTGAGCTATGATGTCATAGCACTCAACCAAGGGTGACAAAGTGAGACTCTGTCTCAAAAAAAAATATATATATATATAATAAAGATGAGAAGAGAGAGAGAAATGGAAGAAAAATTGTTAAACTAAAAAGAACCAAAACTTGAAGACTTAGAAAATTGTCAACCTATCCATATTGTAAAAAATGAGAAAATATGAGGGCCCAGCATGGTGGCTCACCTTCTTCTACCTCTACCTCTATGCCTGCAATCCTAGCACTCTGGGAGGCTGAGACAGGTGAATTGCCTGAGCTCACAGGTTAGAGAACAGCCTTAGCAAGAGTGAGACCAGGTCTCTCAACAAGAGCCGGGTTGTGGTTCCAGCTACTCGGGAGGCTGAGACAAGAGGATCGCTTGAGTCCAAGAGTTTGAGATTGCTGTGAGCTATGATGCCATGGCACTCCACCAAGGGTGACCAAGTGAGATGCTGTCTAAAAAAAAAGAAAATACATGTTCTGGGTGTGACTGGGCAGTCATATGATAAAGAGATGAGTCTTTATTTTTGACTCAGAGATCCAATCAACCACTTTGGCAGAAATATTGCACTCTGGGACCCAAGGAGACAAAGATGGGACAAAATGAAGAAAAGCTGTCAGACTTCTCGAATGCTATAGAATTAACTATCTGGTTGCAAACATGTATTATTCCTCAAGAAAAGAAAGACTCCCAAAAGCTGATGCAGAAAGTCTGTCTGTTGACCAGGGCCTCAACAGTGGGTCTGCCATCCTGATGGGCTGAGAGGACAGAGAATGGAGCCACAGGGATTACTCCTGAGCCCTAAAATCTAATGGCAGTCTGCCAGCAGACTGCTGTTGGACTCAGATCGCAACTCTCCCCTGTCCATCTGCAGCCTGCCAGCCTACTTCGCAGATTTTACACTTGCATCTCCATGATTGGGTGAGCCAGTTCCGTGCAGTAATGTTTTCTTTCACTACGTATACAAACAAACATATCCTGTTGGGTCTGTTTCTCTGCAGAACCCTGGCTAACAGACTCTTCAATATTTTGATTGTGGTGGACACATGACTGCATGAATTTGTCGATTAAACTTATGTAGCTATTACACTTCAGTGAATTTTACTATGTGAAAATTATATCTCAAAAATGAGGGAAAAGCATAAATGTACATAAATATATGCATAAGGATGTTTATTTTATTTATTTATTTATTTGAGACAGAGCCTCAAGCTATCACCCTGGGTAGAGTGCCGTGCCGTCACAGCTCACAGCAACCTCCAACTCCTGGGCTTACGCGATTCTCTTGCCTCAGCCTCCCAAGTAGCTGGGACTATAGGCACCTGCCACAACAGCCAGCTATTTTTTGGTTGCAATTGTTTCATTGTCTGGCAGGCCCGGGCCAGATTCGAACCTGCCAGCTCTGGTGTATGTGGCTGGCACCTTAGCCGCTTGAGTTACAGGCACCACCCAGGATGTTAACTTCAGCTGGAAACCATCTAAGTCCATCAGTTTTAAAAATGTTTAAATAAAAGGCAACCAGGAATACAGCGGTGGCAAAGTGTCAAAAAAAAAAAAAAAAAGTGTTTATTTTCGCCTGTGCACTATCCTCAACTACATTTGTTCTGTGCACCTTCCTCTACCCCCACCTCCTTATATGCAATGTCCTTCCCCCTCTGTGTTCTGGATGCTCAGCCTTACAACTAAATTTATATTTTAAAAAATCCCTAGCCGGGCACAGTGGCTCACGCCTGTAATCCTAGCACTCTGGGAGGCCGAGGCTGGTGGATTGCTTGAGCTCATGAGTTCAAGACCAACCTAAGCAAAAGCGAGACCCCCCATCTCTACTAAAAAGAGAAAAAATGGAGGCAAGAGGATGGCTTGAGCCCAAAGAGTTGGAAAATGCTGTGAGCTGTGACACTACGGCACTCTACCCAGGGTGACAGCTTGAGACTCTGTCTAAAAAAAAAAAAAGCCCTGAAAATCTGACCACTTTCCAAAACACTGGGTTAAGTAATTCTAAAGTTTTTGAAAACTGCAACCATTTCAAAGTGACATGGAATATTTGCTTCTTAGCTTTTGGCCCCATTTTCCTGTTATCCAGTAGAATTTGTTAGGTATCTACTTGGAAAGGAAGTATTTTAGTCATCATATAGAAAGCAAATTACAGGTACACATGTTCACACACATACGAGACTGAAATACCACATAACAAAACATTTGTGGGTTATAGGATTATAGGTCTTTTGCTGTGCTTTCTGGCATTTTCCCAACTGTTCTACCTAGTTTATACATTACTGTTATGGTTATAAAATTTTTTTTTAATAAAAAAATGTTCTGAAAAGAAGGATCGAATATGGGGTATGGAAGGGATAGCCACCTTTTACTAGAACATTTATTCTTCCATTCATTCAACAAATGCTCCTTGAGCATTATGACAGGTGCTGGGTAAACAAATGTGAACAGAACAGATGCAATTCCCATCCTGGTGGTGGTTTGCACATGTTTGTTCTGCGTGGCTGGGCACAGTGCTCCTGGGAAGAATGGAGGAGAGGATGGGCTGGGCGTGGCAAGGGTCTGCAAGCAATGAGATTACAGTGACTGCATCTTACAAATAGATACTTACAAAAGATTATCGTTAGTCTTTAGAGCTTGTTTTGAAGGTGTAAAATCCAAATTGTTAAATACCTAACTCCACCCCTCACCCCGGCCCAGTTCTGACTTGTTTATACACACTTTCCTGATAGACAGCTTCTGCATGACTCACTAAATCTCTCCAAGTATGCAGGCTGTTTCCTTCATTTGCTTTACTCCTCGGGAAAACCTCATCTTAAAATATTTCACTCCTGATTCTAAAATACATTGCAAAGTCTCAAGTGTTTTCATTTCTCTCATGCAAAAGCTACTGCCCAAACCTCTGTGACTATTTCTCCCCCAAACCTTCAAGTCCTGCATACACCATGAGCTGAGAGAGAAATCCTCACCTAGTAAACTGGGATGTCTTTATCTCCTCCTTCCACTTTGTCTCCAATTGGCAATTACCACAGAGATTCTCAACTCTGGCTGCCCCTTAGAATCCCCTGGGGAGCTTAAAAAACTAAGATACCAACCCCACCCCAGACCAATTAAATCTTATCCTTGGGGGATTAGATGCTAAATTCTATAGGCTCATTATCTCTATTACCTTCGCAATCTGTCCATTTGTTCTGGCATCTAATTCAAGCTCTCATTACCCCTTAGTTTTGCTAATTAAACAGTATTTTCATTGTTCTTCCCCTCTAATTTAGTAACAGTAGAGGTAGCTGTGGCCGTAGTGGTGGTGATCGTGGTAGTAAGCGAATAGTTATTGAAGGCTTACTTTGTGGTAGGCACAATTCTAAACTCATTTCAATACACTGGCTCATTTTCACACAACAACTCTATGAAGTCAGTCTCCCCTAATCCCCATTTAATAGATGAGGAAACCAAGGTAAAGACAGATGAGGTAATTTGCCTGGAGCTGTGAAAATAGAAGGAGGTGGAGCTGGGCTTCAATCCAGCGTATATTATACAGCCTCCAGTGTGCGCACCCTCCTCCCAGGTAGCTCAGGTTTTGCTCCTACACAAATGCACCTCTCAGAAGTTGCAATGAGCAGCTCGGACTCTGAAGTTGAAAACGGTCTGACTCTGAAGTGGAAAATGGTGGTCTCCTTCCAATCTGTTGAATTCCCAGTTGCTGCTAAAAGTTTTCTCCCATAAATCTTCCTTAAGCTTTTGAGGCCTGGTTTTGCTTTGGTATGGTAGAGTGCAGATTATGATAATACTGTAGAACCTTTGTAAATTGACCACCCAAGGGAATGTAACAAACTGGTCAACATATGGAGGTGGCCAACTATGAAGGTGCTACTGTATATAATTTATTAGAACAATTATCCATTTTGCCATCTATAATGCAAGGTATAGCAACAGTTTATGCTTCTCTGTCCTTAGAGACAAAATAAAGGACTCTTGCCCCACCACAATACTGAATTGTGATTTGCTGAGCACACATTTGCAATGGTTAGATATTTGTTTGGCACTATGAGTATAGAATCTTCTTTAGAGTTTAGGGATTTCACGTATTTTTCTGTCACTTACTATGAGATAAGTAGTGACAAATAGCTGATTTATTTGAGGAAAATGGAAGCTTAGAAAGGACAAAAAATGGATACTGTATATTAATACGGTATCTTGGAGCCAATGAGAAGAGGATTACAGGAAGCTGAAAGTAGTAAATTTTGTCAGATGTCAGCTGTGTTGAGAAAAAGCAGGAGAATGATTGGAGTTAGTTATTCGCTGGCAAGAGGAGAGCCAAGCCATGCTGCAATGGGCTGGCAGCCTGAACGGTATGGGGATGTGGCTGTGAGAAGCCCGGCGGGAAGCCTTGGAGGGAAGTAGCATAATGCTCACAAACGGAAGGCTGGATTCGTGTGGGCTTTGGTTTTATTTTTCAGAGATGGACGGATCTGAAGCATAGGAAAGAAGGGAAATGCAGAGTGCTAGTTTTTAAAAGGGAAACTTGTCCCAGACAAGTAAGTAGAGATGAGATGTTAAGAGGAGACATAATACGTGGACAAAGAGAGGAAGGAGGGCCCAGCCTCTGCAGGTTCTGCAGGAGCGGGTGGGAGAAGGCAGAGACTTGAAACTGTTAAAAGAGAGCAGGCTGTGCTGGGGGGCTGGGAGGGGTGGGGTTGGGACAAGCTAGGTTTGTGGCTTAGCAGAGGTGGATCAGGCGTCCTCCACCTGTGCTGACTTCCACCACTAGAGGGCACCTGTACCTTGTACTCGGCCATCCCAGGTGGGACTCCTGGCCTATTCTTGGGTGCCTTGGTGACCACCACAGAGTCTGCCACCAGGGTTAAACCCCTCCTGGCACCTCTCCTGCCCTGGATGGCTGGTCCCGCCACCACTCACTGTTCCCTAACCTGTCATCTGCGTCTGCCTCTGGTGGAATGCTGTGACAATCACCTGAGAGTTACACACAATGTCCACTGTGAACTAGCGAGGGCTCTGGCACCACACAAGCCAGTCTTGTGATTGGTAAATAATGGCTCATCATGCCATTATTTACCAATTTTTCTATGCATATCCTCTTTTTTATCAACTAGACTCCAACCTTTTATGTTTAATTTTGCTTTCAATTTCAACTGGCTTTCACTCATCTTAGTTTGAAGGTTTAAAAAAAAATTTTTTTTTTCTTTTCTTCCTTTAGCAATTCTCTTGCCCTTTGCCTCCTAAGTAGCTGGGACTACAGGTGCCTGCCACAACGCCTGGCTTTTTTTTAGTAGAGACGGGGTCTCACTCTGGCTCACTCCGGCTCAGGATGGTCTTGAACCTCTGAGCTCAGGCAATCACCTGCCTCCGCCTCCCACAGTGCTAGGACTACAGGTATGAGCCACCACACCCGGCCTCCAAGCTTTTAATTAATAAAATTTATCAGTATATCTTAAAATGTCCTAGGAAATGAAATAGCATGTCTGTGATTAGCTTTAAATCCCCATGTGGTTGGAGAGAGAATATGGGTAAAGGGAACATAGGGGTTCTCTCTACTTTTACATATCTTGGAAATTTTCCAAAGAAAAGTTTTAATAAACATCATATATCCTCAATCCAGGGGCCCTCAAACTATGGTCCACAGGCCACATGAGGCGGTGTGAGTGTATTTGTTCATTTTGTTTTTTTACTTCAAAATAAGGTATGTGCAGTGTGTATAGAAATTTGTTCATATACCGTATATATTCGAGTATAAGCCGAGTTTTTTCGGCACAAAATTTGTGCCAAGTTCGGGTTTTTCGGTACAAATTTTGTGCTGAAAAAACTCGGCTTATACTCGAGTATATAGGTATATATTTTTTTAGCTATAGTCCGCCCCTCCAGTGGTCTGAGGAACAGTGAACTGGCCCCCTGTTTAAAAAGTTTGAGGACCCCTTATGCCTTATACCTAGTCCGGGGTGGCAACAGTGAAGCCCTAGTCTGCTTGTCTGTAAAGTGGACAGGTCTTGCTATATACAGGCCCTTCTAGCATCCTGTGTGACTCAGACTCAGTGTACAGTGGGCAAACACCAGCTAGCTTGTGGGGTGGGTGGGTCTTAAGGCAAGCAAGAGGACTCAAACCCTTAAAAATAGTCTAGGATAGGCTTGTCGCTTTCAGCTCAAGGTTAGGGCGCTGGCCACATACACTGGGGATGACGTGTTCAAACCCAGCCTGGGCCTGCTAACCAACAATGACAACTACAAAAAAAAACAAACAGCCAGGCATTGTGGTGGGCGCCTGTAGTCCCAGCTACTTGGGAGGCTGAGGCAAGGGAATCACTTAGGCCCAAGGGTTTGGGGTTGCTGTGAGCAGTGACGTCATAGCACTCTACCGAGAGCGACATAGACTATCTAAAAAAAAAAAAAAAAAAAAAAAAGAAGAAAAAAGAAAAGTCCAGGAAAGTATAATGCAAGGTTCTGTTCCAGATTTTCTTGTGCATGTTCCAAGGAGGGGAGATCTACTCAGACCTTACTGCCCCTGTCTCCAAGGACTATCCAGACCTCCCTTTGTGGTTTAGTGTTGCCATGGGCCTGGCAGAAGAGCCTCAGCTGTCCCACCAGGCTTCCATTTTACACGTGCTCTTTTCTGTGACAAGCAGTATAGAAGAACCTCTTCAACTGTGGCCTCGCAGCTGTGAGGGAGAAGAGGAGGCAGTACTGGATGAGCTCCAACAGCAGAGAAAGGCCACCCTTCCATGTGAGGGGGCCAGGCGGGTTCAGATGGCAGCCAGGATGGGGTCATCTTGTGTGAAGAACCAGGAGGAAGGGCCAGGGCTGTGGATTGGAGGGTGGTGTGTATAGGTCATAACCTAATTGTTGTTGTTTTTAGAAATGGCATCTCATTCTGTTGCCCAGGCTAGAGTACAGTGGCTCACTGCAGCCTCTGACTCTTGCGCTAGAATGATCTTCCTACCTCAGCCTCCCAAGTAGTTGGGACTACAGGCATATGCCATGATGACCAGCTAATTAAAAAAAATTTTTTTAAAACTTTGAGACAGTCTCACTCTATTGCCCCAGGCTGGAGTGCTATGGGGTCAGACTGGCTCATAGCAACCTCAAACTCCTGGATTTGATGAAGTGATCCTCCTGCACCAGCCTCCTGAGTATCTGGGACTACAGGTGTACACCACAATACTGGCTAATTTTTCTATGTTTAGCCGAGACAAGGTCTTGCTTTGCACAGGCTGGTCTCGACCTCCTGAGCTCAAGCAATCCTCTTGTCTTGGCTTCCCAGAGTGCTAGGATTATAGATGTGAGCTGCCACACCCACTCTTAAATTTTTTTTGTAGAGACAGGGTCTCACTGTGTTGAACTCCTGGCCTTAAGCAAGTCCTCCTGCTTCAGCCTGCCAAAGTGCTGGGATTATAGGTATGAGCCACCGTGCATGGCATTCAACCAAATTGTTAATGCAGATCTCTCAACTCTTCCTTCATTATGCTCACACACTTGACTCCATCAGCTTCCAGACGTGGAGGGTGGCAGTGGCATGGGTTGAAGCCAGCAACAGTGTCCGTTTGGTGCTTTCAGGTAAAAAAGACTTACCAAGTGCGCTGGTGATGGTGACCTTGTGTCCTTGACTGTGGCACTGGAGGGGACATCGAGGAGGGGCCATTTCATCTGCAGGTACTGCATAGGGGACAGAAAAGATAAAACAGTTGGTGAAATGAACACTTAAAAGTGACCAAGGTGTCTCCACACCTGTAGCCAAGTGGTTAGAGCTCTGGCCGCATACACCGGGGATGGTGGGTTCAAACCTGGCCTAGGCCAGCTAAACAACAATAACAACTACAAAAAAAAAAAAAAAAAGCTGGGCATTGTGGTGGGTGCTTGTAATCTTAGCTACTTGGGAGGCTGAGGCAACAGAATTGCTTAAGCCCAGGAGTTTGAGTTTGCTGTGAGCTGTGATACCACGGTACGCTACCAAGGGTGACACAGTGAGATTCTGTCTTTAAAAAAAAAAAAAAAAGTGACCAAGCTGAGAAGAGAGAGATTCCCCAGGATCCAGGGAGGCTGTCGTTTTCATACCACACGCTCTGCATAGGGTCAGTTTCAAAGTGATTATGAGGAAGGAGAGCACGCACTTGTAATAACCACCACCACTATCTCCTTTGTCAATTTTGGGGAACACACATGGCAACTAAGCGGAACTTTATAAGTTGGGGAGAGAAGAGATATCTTCCAGCACAATCAAAGTATTCAAAGAACCTACTGGTGAGAGGGGAGTCCTTTCTGCTCTAGTCATGGGACAAACAGGAATCCCGGAGGGAGCAGAGCCTCCCAGATGATCACCCTACCCAATTCACTTCCGTCTCTCACAGTGCCACACACAACGCTCTCTGAGAAACAGCCTCTCCAGACGCATTGCGGATGACTGATACTCACAGGTGGGTAGTAGCTTCCCACCCTCAAGGATGCGGATCTTTACTTCATTGCAGTGTTTCTTAACCTTGAAAAAATTACCCACCCTGTGCCACACAACACTCCAGAAAAGCCCAAACAAAATGGTAAATCCTTAACACACTCACACACATGCACAGGAACACCCATGGTCCCTGGCAAGTGCCTAGAAGGGGTGAGTGGAGTAGTAGCTGGGAGCACTGGGGCCCAGCATTCACGGGTGCAGGTTCTCACTCTGCCCGTGTAGGCTGTGTGACTCTGGACAAGTGACTTAACAACTCAGTCTCAGTTTTATCATCTGTAAGGCAAGCCTATTACTACTGACTTTACAGGTCTTTAGAAGGAATACGGACAATGTCAAGTATTGAACACGGGGCCTCTCCTGTCTGAGACATGTGATAAATGGCGCCTATTATTTTCATAAGCAAACCATTAGTCTCTGCCAGGAGCAAAAGCACACATGTTGTCTTAGCGTCAACACTGACAGGGTGTTTCTGGGCAGCAGACCAGCAAGGCGGCCTCTTTGCAGGATTCTTGAGACTCCTTGGAGAATTAAAGCTCTCATAGGAAGTGGTGGCTCCACAAAGAGTTTCAGAGTGAGACAGAAAGAGATCTTTGAACCATCCTGTGCTCTGGTCATTCAATTACAGGAAAACAAAAATCAGGATCTGGCTTTGCAGTGTGTGTGCAGACGTAGGAAAGTGGTGGACAGAGCACCAAAGGCCCTTGCTCTTCATCCACCAGGGCTGTCCTTTCAAAAATGTGTCCACAGGCAGGACTGAACAACCCAAGGTTCTATGCGCCATGGGCCAGCGAGTAGCCCAGATAGCAGGTGGGATGGGCCATGTAGCAGGAGGCCGGGCGGAAGGTGGGAACAAAGTGGGCACTGGGGACCCTATGATTAGGGGCAGTCTTTCCATTCTGGGCCCTCTAGACCCTGCACCCACCATTCTCCAAGTGGGGTCTCACCTCTGTCTCTGCCCTCTGCTGACTTCCTCAGCCCCACCCATCTCGTCCTACCCATAGCCTACACTTCCTACATGAATTAACTGGGATTTCTGGGCTGTTGGCAAGTTAAAAGCACCTGGACAAACACTGGTATCACTAGTTAGAACTCATTTCCACAGTGAGGAAAAACAATTGTGCTACACTTGCAGTTCTGAAAGCATTTTGACACACAGAACCCAGTTTAATCTTCACAACAACCCTGCTATTACAAGAAGGGGGACTATCCCAAATCTTCACATGAGCTCATGGATATAAACACAGGCTAAATGGTTTATCCGACTCGTTAATATTGGGGCTGCAGCCCAAGCTGAGGTCTCTTGATTTCAAATCCTACACTTTTCAGGACACCATGAGTCAGGAAGCTTTTCCAACTACCATGTTCCTAACACCCCCACGCCCCAACCTTTTCTTTGCTCTGATGGGTTTCTCGCTACTTTTTGCCTTGCACAGAGGTGGCCGCCCAGAAACTGAATATAGACATGTCTGTGTTCTCCTGATTGAAATTACAGATATTTAGCCAAACATCACACTATTTTTCTAATGAAGCAACAGCCTATGCATTTTTGTTTTAAAAAAATTGAGCTACAGGGCAGCGCCTGTGGCTCAGTGGGTAGGGTGCCAACGCCATATACTGAGGGTCGGAGGGTTCAAACCCAGCCCCAGCTAAACTGCAACAAAAAAAAAAAGAAAGAAAAAGAAAAAGAAAAAAGAAGAAAAATATTGAGCTACAATAACAAATATCAGGCACTAAAGAGAAGTGTCCCAAATTCATCCCCCTTTACATTAAACATGATAGGAGGATTCCTAAAATCCATCAATGCCGGACCCTGTTTAGAGTCACAAACACACGTACACTGACCATTCTTCATTCTTGTTGGCTTACCAGAGATGACCTTAGATCATGTGGAGGTGGCCCAAAGGAATGTGAATCCTAGCTTGGGGTGACGCTAGCATTTTGGGTCTTAAATAATATCATTGGGTGAGGTGACTGTGTGTGCCGCTCAGTATAGCTGGCTCATAGGACCACAGCACAGGGTTTCTCAACTCTGCCACTGTTGACATTTTGGGTTGGATAAATTTTCTGTAATGTTTAACATCATCCTTGGCCTCTACCTACTAATTGCCAACAGCTTCCCACCAGTTGTGATAACTAAAAATGTGTCCAGACTTTTGCCAAATATCTCCCAGGGTACAGGAAGAGAACAGCCTCCCCTCTGACCCCCTTGACAATCACTGCTCTAGTGATGAAGGACCTGGTACCAAAAGCACTGTGAGCTCCCTTTGGGTTTGTCTGATTTGGTCCTGGGGATAGGTTAGGCATACACACATTCATGGTAAAGGCTTTCAGAAATAGCTACTATTTCAGGGTACTTACCATGCCTGGTGTTTTACCTACCTAACAAGTTTTGGGCTTCTGGTGGGAAGAAGAGATCACACTGGCGTCCTCTCCCCTTCCCTAACTCAGTGGTTTTATCTGAGTCTTGGAAGCATGGAGGGCAGTTGAAAACCTCTAGTCCTACCCCCCACTGAAGTCTGGCCCCTTACAGATAAGACAGATGGCAGAGGGAAGAAGTGGTGCTGGATTGGTGACTGTCCACCCAGGACCACCTGATCCAGCTGCACCTGGGGGTATGTGAGTGTGTGTTTAGGGAAGGGTGATATGGCTGTCACTTCTCTCTTTACACTTTTTTTGTCTTTTAAGATCCTGGGATGAATAATGGGAGTCGGTGGGGGAAGACCTCTGAGACTTTGGAGCTCCCAAAGGGGCAGTTGAGCATCCCAGAACCATGATTAGGACCACAAGAGCCTCGTAATCCTCTCCCACTGTAGAACCAAAAATTTGGAGGTGGCTAGGCAGTTCTGAACTCCTAGGGCAGGTCCAGTCCAACGAGTGTAGTGGAATAAAGCTCTTCTTGGCTATGATTCTCACTTGAGGCCAACCCTATAATTTCCCTGGGGGTAATCACTCACGGGTGGGAGCATGTCCTTGGGGATGAAGTGATATGAAGCTGAGCTTAGATTCTCTGCATGCCCAGACGAGGCTGCATTCAACTAGCCATCCAGGGCCCAGCTGCTCCTGACCAGGGTATCATGGCTGGGCTTCCGCACAAAGGATGGTCCAGCTACCTCCCTCCTGGGTTATGGCACCACCAGGATGTAAAACGTCAGACCTGTGGTGCACCAATGCAAGTGATGGCCAAACAATAGTGATTGCAACCACTTCTGGGTGCTGTCTGTGGGTTACACACTCTCTTCTGATACTCAAAAATAGAAAAAAAAAAAAAAAATCAAACCCAAATAGCAGGGACTACAGTCCCTGGTTTACATACACTACAGTGTATCGTGACTATCTGAAACAAGAGAGATAAGCAGTTTGAAGCTGAGAAACTCTTTTTGGGGTCTGGGGTTCACCATTTGTGGTCCACAGTTAAGCAGAATGAGGCTGTGGATTAAAACATGTCTTTACCTTGTTAAGGAAGGATGATTCTATTCCTATTTTTATACTGTTTTTATTGGAGCAGTTGTTGAATTCTTCTCTCAACATCTACCAAAACGGTCATGTGGTTTCTCTGACTTGACTCATTCATGAGATGTATATATAGTAATAAGATTTTCTTACACTAAAGCACCTTTGCATTGCCTGAGTAAACCCTATTTGGTCATGGTGGTTTGTTTGCTTTTGTGCTACACTGTGGAATGTTTCGTGTTTTAGATTTTTTACTTTTACATTCCTAAGTAAGGGTGAACTAAAGTTTTCCCTTTTTTTGGTGACATTTTTATCAAGTGCTGCTATCGGTGTTATTTTGGCTTTACTATTTAGAGGTGCTGCTCCTTTTAATATTTTGAGCCCCTTTCTTCTTTTTGACCCCCTCCTTAGAGCCCTCCTTGGGGTGAGTAGTTGGCCAGGTGGGTTGTTTCTGCTGGACTTGGATCTAGAGCAGGGTCCCTCTGAAGGATGCTCTCACTGGAGAGCTACAGCCCCTTTTCCTGCAGGGATGTGGAGAATCCATTCTACAGAATCCCCCCTTCGATTGGAGTTCATGCAGTAGATTAATTGCAGCTGTGCCCTGGAATTTCCCCAACACACAAATCTTCGTGATGTAAAACAGCTGGGAGGAAATCCCAGCATGCCCTGTACAGAGGCAGAACTGCCAATGAGCCACGGAGATTAACCCTCCGGCTCCCACAAGGTGGGGAGGGCCCCTGGCCCAGCCCTACTTGCCCTGTCCCACACTTGCTTTGTGTGGACAGGACTCTACAGGACTCTGGGGAACAACCACATTCTCCCTGTTCACACGTTCCCACAGAAAGCCCTTTAAGGAAGGGCCTGAGCAAGGGAGGAAACAAAGCTTCATGTTACAGAATCCACAGCACTGTACCCACAGTTGAAAGAAAGGAAAACAAGTCATCTCCAAAAACCTTGCAGGTGAGAAAACTCCAGCCCACAGAATGCCCTCTGATTCTTTTACAGTACGCATAGAAAGTGTATTTTCTTTCTCTACCTTTCCAGTCTTGACTGTTTGGGGCTTTTGTAGCAGAAACTGAGGCTCTCAGTTTTGGTGATCAGTTCCTCCTGCCTCTTTGGGGACTGAGCGGCAGGGCCCCCTTTAATAGAGGTCTCATGAGACACATGGAGCATGCTGCCACCCTGGAGCATAAGGCTAAGCCCCAAACTGGGGGGGCAGGTGGCTTCTACCCTGGTGAGGATGACATTGTTCAAAATGTTCCCCTTACCTTTTAAAGGCTATATTTAACATGAAGAATTGCATTATAAACGAAAAAAAGTAAATGGAGTGATCAGTTTCCCCTTCTCATTCTGCCACCACTGGAATCATTTCTCACCTGGACTGTTGCAATGGCTTTCCAAACTCCCACAGGAGTTTAGCCTTCTAAGAACTCACCAGCAATCCAGCATCCATCCATCCATCCATCCATCCATTCTCTTGGCTTCCACTCTCATGGCACCCCCAACACTGGCTGCACAGAAGTTCCTCCTACCCTTTAAACATCCATAGTGCTCCTCTGCCTGCTGTATCCTTTACTCCCAGGAAACTTCTTCAAAACCCAGTCCTCCCCAGGTCACTTTTTGCCTGACAATAATCAGCCACTGTCACCCCTGCATCCATACCGCACCTGTATTTTCACGGTGCTCTTCATGCGGTGGTATTGTTACCCATCTGCATACTCTGCCCTCTGGACTCTAGATCCTCGAGGGTCACACCTGTACCCCACATCCTCGCCCAGAATCCAGCAATCATAATGTGTTGGAAACTCTGTCCCACATTGTCCTCATGGGATGAGTGCAGGCTCCAGTCTCCACACCTGTAAGGTGGAGTTGAACAGCTTCTCCCTGAATCCTGGGACGATGTGGGATGCAGAGGGGGAGCCCATTTCACCCTTGGGCAATGACCAGTTCTCACAATAACCACCTCAGTACGGCACGGCAGGTGCCATCCCCAACTCAGCCAGTTCCTGGAGGGCTGTTTAAGATTCCTCCTGTCTTCTGTAGAAATAAACATAAACTGATTGGAGTTTTTGCAGCGCCTGTAGCTCAGTGGCTAGGGCACCAGCCACATACACCAGAGCTGGCAGGTTCGAACCCAGCCAGGGCCTACCAAACAACAATGACAATTACAACAAAAAAAAATAGCCAGGTGTTGTGGCAGACACCTGTAGTCCCAGCTACTTGGGAGACTGAGGCAAGAGAATTGCTTAAGTCCAAGAGTTGGAGGTTGCTGTGAGCTGTTATGCCACGGTACTCTACTGATGGCAACAAAGTGAGACTGTCTCAAAAAAAAAAAAAAAAATTGATTAAAGTTTTAAAATACATCAACATTGAACAATTCACTCAGTAGTGAGGAGACAGAAAAGCTTTCCAAGTGGGAAACAATTTTTAGTTTTTAGAAGCCAATGTAGAAGACACAATGAAAGTATTAGAACTTGTTACCAAACAAGATGGATTTAACAAAGTTCCAGAAGTGAAAGGTAAGGCTTATACTCTCACTTTTTTTTTTTTTTTTAGAGATAGAGTCTCACTTTGTCACCCTTGGTAGAGTGCAGTGGCATCACAGCTCACAGCAACCTCCAGCTCTCGGGCTTAGGTGGTTCTCTTGCCTCAGGCTCCCTCTAAGCTGGGACTACAGGCACCCACCACGATGCTCGTCTATTTTTTTGTTGCAATTTGGCCAGGGCCGGGTTTGAACCCGCCACCTCTGGTATATGGGGCCAGCGCCCTACTCCTTAAGCCACAGGCACCGCCCTTCTTTTATTTTTTTTTTAAGTGAGTAATTTATGCATTTGCTTATTTTTGTGGATGGCACTAAATCCCAAGCACAATGTTTTTGTTTCACCTGAGTGTAGAGGATTGGGTTCTTTCTTCAAATGAATTAAATTAATGCAAACAATACCCTCAATGAAGCTACTTTTGTCCTTAATATGACAGACATAATTTTCTGAGGAAGTTATTTAGAACCATATTTTGTTGTTTTAAGCAAATGAGTGGATTTTTTCTCTCTAGCACTTGTCACCGCATTTAGTCAGCAAATATTTTTGAAGTCCCCCGACCCACCCAGGCACTGGCAGCAGAGGGTCTCCAAAAATATTTCATAAATGAATAGTAAACTCAAAAATAAGAGTGGGTTGGTTAGGGTGGCGCCTGTGGCTCAAAGGGGTAAGGCGCCAGCCCCATATGCTGGAGCCCTGGCCAAAAACTGCAAAAAAACCCCCCAAAAGTGGGTTGGTTAGGTTCTAGTTTCCCCATAAACACCTTTTTCTCCCGCTTTCCCCCAGTAACTCCTCTACTTTTTTGAATGACCTCAAGTGATTCTCTTCCCTTCCCATTTCAGAGAAGCTGGCAATTTTGTCTACCTGACTTGATGAAAGGTTTGTTCTTAAAATCTGTCTCCCTTCATAGGCCAAGGTTTTGGTGGTGAAAGAACAAAGCACACACAGAAGGCAAGAGGCGAGGGTTCCAGGCTCTTCCTAACCTCTAAGGACTTAACCTTCTCACCTTTAAAATGGGAATATTTTATTTCATCAGCCTGAAATGGGAGCCTAGAACAGGTGGAAGAAAAAAATCAAATGCAACTGTTTGTCTCAAAGCACAGTAGGTTTTGGGTTTGGAGACTGTAGTGAGGTGTTTAATTAAACCCCACAGCAAACTGTGTGGCCATGGAACTTACCTCAGCTTTCAGAACCTCTGGTTTCTTCCCTGTAAAATGGGAATAAGAGCACCTGTTGCCTGGCTGGGTGATTATCTCAAGCGTGGCTGACTGAGTGTGGCTTGTGGATAGGACTTGATTATCTCAAGTGTGACTTGTGGACAGGAAAGCAGAATGCCCAGCACATGAAAAGCCCTTAAGAAATGTGTGTTTAGTCACTAAATTTCAAAGTCTTTGTTTAATGAGCCTATGACCTGCACTTTACCTGGGGGCAGGGAACAGCCAAAAGAGAGAGCCTGGCTGCGCCACTCACTCACCTGTGGCGCTTTGTGGGGAGAGAGGTTCTGTTCTGTGGTGTGCTGGTAAGTTCTAACAATTGGCTTTCTAAGCATAAATCAAAAACCGAAACCCTGTTCTATAGTATTTGCTGTTATCCAGAGTATAAATACTGCCACCCTGACTGATTTCAAGGTACTGTGGTGAATCACTGAAGGCAGAGTTGGGAAGAGATGTTATCACTGGCTCTGTGCCCGCTGGCTCCCTGGGGCAGGGAGGGAGATGAGGGGGTCTCAGGTCTGCCTTGGCTTGATGGGATGGCTGGGAAGCTGACACACGGTCCTCAGCTATGGTTTGGGTGCAGTACTAGAAAACAGGTTTGTCTTTCTGAAAGACATGTGCCTCTTCAGAGGGAACAGGAAAATTGCCCTTGGAGCAGTGGGCTTTCACAAAATCTCTAAGTCCAACCCACTTTGGGTTCTCATTTCTATAGCTTGGAGTTCCAGGCCTGCTGGCCCCTCCGTCCCCCACTCCCTTGCCACCATGTGCTTAGGAACACACTGACAGAACTCCCTTCCCCTCAGGTCTCGACCATCCGCCCTGGCCCCCAGTGGGTACAGAGATTGGGCTGAAAGAGGAAACACCTCTAAGCTTCAGGGCCTTTGGCTTTGTTCTCCGGCTTGTACATACACTCCCTCTGCCGTTTTGCCCCCAACAGAGCTGCCTCGGCCTGGGCGATGGCTACTGCTACTATGGAGGTGCACATATTCGCACGCACGTTGGTGTTTCCCAGTCTTTATTTTTTTGAGACAGAGTGTCAGTTTTTTGCCCTCAGTAGAGTGCCATGGCCTAACAGCTCACAGAAACCTCCAACTCTTAGGCTTAAGCGATTCTCTTGCTCAGCCTCCCAAGTAGCTGGGACTACAGGCGCCCACCACAATGCCCAGCTATTTTTTGTTGCAGTTTGGCTGGGGCTGGGTTTGAACCCACCAGCCCCGGTGTATATGGCTGATGCCCTAGTCACTGAGCTGCAGGCGCTGAGCCATTTCCCAGTCTTTTGCACAGTGAATCCCCTTGAACTCTCATCCTTTTGCTCACGTGTGAATATGAATGGAGGACACATTTCCAGTTGTGGGGGGAACTGCTACATCAGAGGCATGTACATTTAGGTTTTGAGAAGTATTGTTGAATTTTTCACAAAATTCAACAGTGGAGTGGCCACTGCCACCAGCATTGTGAAAGAAGGCTTATTTCTCCACATGCTTGCCCACCCAAGGTTATTAAACTTTGCTAACGTGATAGATAAGTGAAAGCAGTATCTCACTGGAGTTTAAATTACTGTTTCTCTTGTTATAATGAGTGAGGCTCTGAATTGTCATATGTACAAGGAGTGAGTTGAAGGTGTGTGGCATAGAGGAAGTGGGCTTACACTGCTGGGGGATGGGGAAGAGAGAGACAGTGTGGGGTCCCTGCAGGTGTGGAGGAAGTAGTCTGGGCGCAGATGGACACAGAAGGTTCTGCCTGCTGCTCACAACTGACATAGGATCGTGTGACCTCAACTGTGTTGTCCTTCACTCAGGTGGGCAGATCTGCCAGGAGCTGAGGACGCAGTCCTGGGGTGTTGTGTGAAGGGGAGGAGGGCCCAGGAGCCTGCTGGTGGGCAGCCACACTTTCTCCTGCTCCTCCCTTCCCAGTTTCTTTTTGTTGTTGTTTTGCAGTTTTTGGCTGGGGCTGGATTTGAACCCACCACCTCCAGCATATGGGTCCAGCGCCCTACTCTTTTGAGCCACAGGCGTCACCCCCTTCCCAGTTTCTATACAGGATCCCTCACCTGCACTGCCTTCCCAGCCCTGTTCTGCACCCAGCAGGCTGGCTTCTGCCACACTCCCCCTCCATACTCCATGTCATTCCAAGGCCACAGATGACTTTAGAAAGAAAATAAAGGGATTTTAAACTCATGCTGTGGGCATCCCTGAGGCCTCTTATGGGCTGTCTGGAAGCCCTCTCCTCCTGCCTCCCCTGGGGTTTCCGGTTCTCTGTGCCTGCTGGTTGATCCACATTTATTCAGGTTTGTCTCACTGACAAACTGTTCAGTGAGAAAAGCTAGTTAGTTATAGAAGGACAGTCACCAAAATGTTATCACTGAGTTTTAGCATTTTAGGAAATTGTTTTTTTCTTTGTACTTTTCTTCTTCACTTGAAATTTATACAATGACTATGTGTTATATCACAGCAATAGTAAGCAAAGTTATTAAAAGTAACCCCAGATTAATTATTTTCATCCCCACACTTGTGCCTTCTACATGTCCAACCAGAAACCTCAAAATCCACCTTAACGTCGTTAGTTGCTTCCCCCACCTCCTGTTGGCCACTAAGTTCTGTGGCTTCCAGAATTCTTAGGAATCCAGACTCTCCCTATTTTCTGGCAGGGTCACTGCAGCAGCTTTGTGCCTGCATCTGAAAAGAGTGGGTGGTGGGCGCCAATGGCAGGGGCAGATCACTTTGCCTCAGACTGACAAAAATGTTTGTTGTTTATATCAAAAACCAGGGCAATTAAGGAGTTCCAAATCCTCTCTCTACCATGTCACCACTGCTTCTGTTTCCAGCTAATCCCTTCCAGTTTATCTTTTGCTTGCCCCTAGAAGTAAATTTTTAAAATAGATTTTATTATTTATTTTGAGACAATCTCACTTTGTTGCCGTTGGTAGAGTGCTGTAATGTCACAGCTCATAGCAACCTCAAACTCTTAGGCTTAAGCAATTCTCTTGCCTCAGCCTCCCAAGTAGCTGATACTACAGGCGCCCATCACAATGCCCAGCTGTTTTTTTTAGCGACAAGGTCTCACTCTGGCTCAGGCTGGTCTCAAACGTGTGAGCTCAGGCAATACACCCCTTGACCTCCCAGAACACTAGCATTTCAAGCATGAGCATGAAATCATGCTTATAGAACTGTCTACCAGCCGATCAGGACACAGGGACAGCAGTGACAGAGCCCTCTGTAGAAGTCTGGTGGCACATACATAAGGTGGCTTTTTATGTGTATAATCCACCACAGGAGTGATTTTTTTTAAAGTGCGTAAATAATTAAAATATAAGTCTGCAAATGACAGGTGCAGAGAGGATCATGGTGGACAGGGGTTATCATGGAAAAACTGGAAGACTTCATATAGGTGGTGGCATCTGAGCTGGGCCATGCAGACAAAATATACTTCTATAGTCATTTTAAAGCATTTTATATTATCTGATTTGATTTTACCCCTGGATGTAGATAAAAGCAGATGTTATCATCCCCATTTTAAAAATGGGGAAACTGAATCTGCTGAACTTAGCGATGGTCACCAAAACAGATGTTGGCACTAGAGTACAAGGCTTTGTGCTTTTATAGTAGAACTCAAAAGGTACAAGGACACGATTTTTGCCTTTTAGAAGTTTCCATGATCTTGGAATGGCAAATATGGGGGCATGAGTGCTGCCACACCCTGCTCTGTGCCATGGCAGACACTGCTAACAGGCCATGACGACGCTTCCTACTAATGTTGGGTCAGACCTCAGAATCCTCAACAGAGTACACAAGCAGCTACCAACAAGTCATCAAAATTGATCTGTGAGGCGCAGTCTACTTATTCTCTCTCATTTAAGCCTGAAGGTAGACATAGATGTTCTGTGTGGTGAGGAGGAGGGGCAGGAGCCAGGCTCCAGGCTCATTTCTCCCCAGGCTGGCACAGTGAGGAATTCTAAGTTCCTAGATAGAGGTGAGGGCTCCATAAGGAATGTGACAGCATGGCAAAAGTAGTCATAATTTGCAGAAGTCCATTGACCAAATGCAGGCCTGAGAATTCTGAGGTTTCTGAATTTTCCCTTGTGGGAGGAGAAGCTGGAAAGCATCCCAGGTATTGAGGAGAAAGGAAGCAGGATCTGTGTATAGTCAATGGGAAACAGGAAGTGCTTATCAGGGGCCAGTAGAATACACAACACAAAGAGCAGCCAGGCAGCCTGGAGCTGCCTCCCAGCACTGGGAGCGTCAAGGGCCTCTCAGAACACTTCTCCACTGCTCCTGCCGGCACGGTGGCTGGCCAAAGTCAACAACTCCTGGGCACTGGGAGATGGGAAACATCTGAGGAGTCCTTCCGTGGAGGGCAGTTCTGGGACAGACCTCTGACCCCACAGGTGAGAATGGACTCTGAGAGCAACGATCACACCAGCCACCTCTGCACAGGGCCACTGCCTTGATAAAGGAGCCCAAGTGAGGTCCTGCACCCCATCCTAATGTGGGTGCACACAAGGCTTACACATTGGGGAACTAAAATGATTTTCTATTCACGTTATGATGGATAGTGGGAGAGCTAAGAAATGAGCAGTTTTACAGGGATATTATGTGTCAGATACCTTGCACACGGATGCAGCATCACAACAACTTGGGCTGCCTCCTCACTTCATGGAAGTGTTCCTAGTTCCCATTGCAATCCTATTAAATAACATCTCAATGGTTGTTTTAATAGGCATTATATACGTATTTTTCATATATGTGTGTTATGTATACACACATGTATTATAGGAAAATTTCTTGGACATTGTTGCTTATAGCAGTGATGCTCCATTTTTAAAAAGTGGGAAATAAGTGAATCCGTTTATTTATTTATTTTTTGAGACAGAGCCTCAAGCTGTCACCCTGGGTAGAGTGCTGTGGCATCACAGCTCACAGCAACCTCCAACTCCTGGGCTTAAGTGATTCTCTTGCCTCAGCCTCCCAAGTAACTGGGACTAGAGGCGCCTGCCTGGCTATTTTTTGGTTGTAGTTATCTTGTTGTTTGGCAGGCCTGGGCTGGATTCGAACCTGCCAGCTCTGGTGTATATGGCTGGCTCCTTAGCTGCTTGAGCTATAGGCACCAAGTGAAGTGAATCAGTTTAAAGAAAAATATTAACAATGTAGGTGCTATGTGGCAAAGTTATGCAAATAAGTGACATTTGGGAACAGTGCTGTAGAATCCTGCGTTTATAGCCTTCCAGGGGCTGCAGCAAATTGTGGGTGAGGTTAATCCTGGAACTGGAGGATTAGGTTCTGCACACAGATCCAAAAGTGAACATGTTCCAAGAAGCACCATTATTTTCTTCTCAAATTGCTCCTCTCCCAGATGCACCATCCTCTTGTGCACCCACAGGGTCAAAACCTCTTACATCTTTCCCTCCCTCTTCCTCACTTTTCACACCATCTAACCACTCACTAAGTCGTGGATTTTTTCCCTATCAGCTACCTGCCTTGCAATGGCTTCCTGACATTCTCCTTGCTTCACCTCAGTCCCTCCAAGTCAGTCATTCTCTCTGCTGCCTCCAACCCCCCCACAGCCCGGACTTTCCAGCATCCAGCTCAGCTCACATTTCCTCCCTAATCTCCTCTTGAGTTTCTTGGGGACAGGCATCTAATTTTATTTGTCCCTTGGGCCCCACAGCCCTTGGCACAGCCCATCTTTCATGAGAGGTGCTTAATGATTCTGCCTCAGGGCATTTCAGGATTAACTGCATTAGAGGTGCAAGTGCTCCTCCCTGGGACAGTTGCCAGTGCTAGTGGAAATGTGTGTAAAGGCAATTAGTGGCCATGGTCCTGGGGTTGTCACCAGAGACCCCCTAATGTAGTTGACTTAGGGTGGGAGCAGTGAAACCATAACTTTTGAGAGTGCAATGGACAAGAGAAAACAGGTCAGTCCACTGCCTGTGGGTAGTCTACCAGTTGAGTAGGATTTCATTTATCTAATACAATGATATAGATCAAAAATATTTTTACTGGGCGGCACCTGTGGCTCAAAGGAGGGCGCTGGCCCCATATGCCGGAGGTGGTGGGTTCAAACCCAGCCCCGGCCAAAAACTGCAAAAAAATAAAAAACAACACAAAAACATTTTTACTGATATCAAATCTGCCTCCAACTATTTTTTAAAAATTTTCCCCTATAATTTATATATTGATTACAAAAAGGAAACAGATACATTCTAACTCTTCAGTAGCTGGGGGCCATGATGCTGTGATTATACTACTTAGCACAGCTATGGAATATAGCATTTCTGAAATTCATATTCTACTTGATATTAATACCATTTCAGGTAAACAAATAGGTATGTGCAAAGACAGAAAATGGTTTGCATAAATCTTGGATAAACAGATTTCTTTAAAGACAACATGTACCTTATACCTGACACTCCAAGCTACTTCCAGGTATAATTTCATTTAACCCTTGCAGCCTTATAAGTTGATACTGCATGTAACGTACAAAGGAACTAAGGTACGGAGAGGTTAAAGAACTTGCCCAAGTCCTACATCATCACTAAGGCCACACTTTTAACACCTTTCATGCTACTAGTGCTAGAATGGAAGAAAACATACTATTCTTGCAGCCCATCCTGGCCATTCCTCAGATAAGGGCGCTCAAGCCCATAGTGATCAACCGTCCCACCAACGTCACAGAGACCATAGGCAGAGCTGGTATCAGACCAAACTTAGGTGTTGCAGCCCCCAGCTGCAGAAGAGCTGTAACGGATGAGTTTCTTATTGTACAATCAACATATAAATTAAATATAAAAATAATTGGAAGGGGATGAAATGTTAACATAAGCTTATCAACATTATAAATACCAATGTGAATAAGTCATAAAATACGCAACAAAAGAATAATTGTCCTATTCAAAGTTTCATTATGGATAAGCTGGAAGGCATTGAGAATATGATCAATGGCTCCACACTGCCCCCTGGTGGTTCCCATGCACCCACCGGAAGGAGGCTAGGCTGAAAATCCCAGGAAGTCCTGACCTAGTGGGTCTGCACTGGGCACCCAGCCATCAAAGAAAACCTCTGGGCTCCACTCCCATTTGTTTGCAGAATTTGAGATAAAGAAGTTATGAACTCAGTAATGAGTTAACTACTTTTAGTCTGTCAAATTGGCAAAGGTTTTCCTTCCCCTTTAATTATCATGGGCACTTTTTAATACCCTGTTGGTGGGAGAGTAAATTAGTAAATCCTTTCTTGTGCAATTTGGAGGTATGTAGCAAGTCTTCCAGAGGCTTACCGCCTCTAGGAATGTATCTTAAGGAAATAATTAAGGATGTGCGTAAAATATAACTGCAAGAATGTTCACTGAAGAGATGTTTATAAAATTAAATACCTTATGCTATGATTATGACATTTTAATTTATGTAGTAGGTGGGTATTTACAGACATGGAAAGGTGCTTACACTGTTAGCTGAAGAAAACAGGATACAAAACATGTATAGAGTCCCACTTTTGTAAAATAGATATCTTTATTTTCTTCTTCTTCTTCTTTTTTTTTTTTTTAATTTTGAGGCAAAGTCTCTCTCTGCTACCCAGGCTAGAGTGCCATGACATCAGCCTAGCTCACAGCAACCTCAAACTCCTGGGCTCAAATGATTCTCCTGCCTTGGCCTCCTAGAGTGGAGGTTTACAAGCATGAGCCACTGCCACTGAGCCCAGCCTTAAAATAGATATCTTTATATATGTGTTGAGTGATCTGAAGGGATACAGACTAAGAAGTGAGTTGAACTTATCTCTGGATGACAAAATTATGGGAGTTTCTTATTTTTTTCTTTTGGTTAAATATATATTGCTTTTAAAATGTTAAAACAGGGCCAGACACTGAGGGTGGGGATCAGCCTGAGCAAGAACAAAAAAATAGCCAGGCATTGCAGTGGGCACCTATAGTCTGAGCTACTTGGGAGGCTGAGGCAAGAAGATTGCTGGAGCCCAAGAGTTTGAGGTTGCTGGGAGCTATAAGCACACACTGTAGCCACGGATTGGGGTGGGGGAGAAGAGGGAGACCCTGTCTCAACAAAACCAAACCAAACAAACAACAAGCACTGATTCCTGTGCCCCTTCCCCATCATGAATCAACTACTTTAGGGTAGGGCTTAAGCATCCCTTTGTTTGTGAGCACTCCTGGGGTGATGCTAATGTGAGGTAAGAGTGATTTCCTAATGTTTACGCCCACCCTTCCAAAACTTTCTGCAGTTTCTTCCCCCTGTTTGGGTTTCTTCTTCAAAGATGACCTTATGGATCTATGTCCTGTCTCTTTTAAACCCCAGAGCAAGCATCCTCCCTACTACTCATTAAACATTTTTTAGTGCTACTGCATGCCAGCTACCACGGTCTCCCCTCTTCTTAAATCCTTGCCCAGAATACTTAATCTTCATTATAGAAGATCCATTATTAGGCTCGAAGTGGAGTTTCTGGCAAATATGGAGAATCAATAACCTGAGAGCAGCCCTTGCAGGGCCTCATAAATTAACCATCAGAAGGTTAGATAGGAAACACCTGCACAGGATTCCCGGTGGTTTATTGGACAAATTCACCATCACAACCCATATTCCATAAACATTCGTAATGGCGTTAGCACATTACATGCCTTATTTCTGGGTTGGGAGAGGGGCTGCAACGCATTCCCCAACATCTCCAACCAAATCCAGGGCTTGATCTTTATGGAATTTCAGGCATTCAGGCTAGGCTAGTTGGGTTGGGGAGGAGGGTACATTTCCGAGCACAGAAGCTCTAAAAACATTTCTTGAATCTCATGTCATTTCCCGAGTGACCTAGTAGAACACCAATTCTAGGCATAGCCTTGCACGAGGTTGGTTGCAGAACCTAACTTTCACAAACAGCTGTTTGGGGAGTGGAGATTGGGAGCTGATTAGACCTTGTTCAGGGGCCACATTTGACAACCTGAAAATTCCACATCTCTGCCACTTCCTTCCAGACCCCTACTTCTATCCATTAACTCTGAATAGGTAGGTGATAACTCCACCTTCACATGTATTGGGCTGAGTAATTCCTTTTTTGTAAGTTCATTGGCCAAATTTTCATTTGATCCGTTTTAATTTTTCTTTTTCTTTTCTTTCTTTTTTTTTCCCCTGAGAGAGTCTCACTATGTCACCCTTGGTGGCGTCACAGCTCACAGCAACCTCAAACTCTTGGGCTTATGTAATTTTCTTCCCTCAGCCTCCCAAATGGTGGGATTACAGGTGCCTGCCACAATGCCTGGGTATTTTTTTTTTGCAGTTGTCGTTGTTTAGCTGGCCCAGGCCGGGTTCGAACCTGCCAGCCTTGGTGTATGTGGCTGGCACTGTAACCACTGTCCTACGGGCACCCCGTTTTGACTTTTCATCTCCCATTCCAACATTTCCTTAAGGTTAGGAGTACTTACTCAAATACATGTTGAATAAAGTCATGGTTCAAATGGATCATTCATTTCTTCTTCCTTAATTTTTATTTTTCCATCAGTGCAATTGGTCCAAGACCCATAGTTGGGCAGGTTCTTTACAAAACCAAGTCCCCACTGTCAACTCTCCCACTCCTTCTGGTCCCTTGACCCACTGCCACTCGCTCCCACGACACTGGCACTGTCCTCAGGCCACTGCTGACCTCCTAACTGCCAAACCCGATGTCATCTTCCAGGTCTCTCTCCTCCTTGGCTTCCAGGATGTCCCTGGCTGGTTTTCCACTTTCCCCTTCCAGCCATTCTTCAATGCCTTGGCCTCTGTCTCGAAAGCTGGTATCCTCCCACACAGTCTCATCCATGCCTACCTGGTCATTTTGAGGGGGCCCCAGGCTTTCTCCTTATTTCCAGCTGCTGCTTTCCCATCTTGCTGCAGGCAGCTCAGTACCACACAGACTCATCAAAATCCAAGTCTGATCCAGTTTCCTAATATGCTAGACCAGACCCTTTTGAAAGTGAAGGGTAACAATTACCCTGGATAACCAAAGTAAACCAGAACTGGTTACCCTGAATATTGTACAAACTTGGGGAACAAGTTGTTTTGTCTCATTCCTCACTCTCTCTACATCTGATAGAAGACTGAGTCCTGTCATTCTAACTCTGAACTCTCTAACCATTTCCCCTTCTCTATTCACATTATTGCCCTGCGCCTCCTCCCCAGGCCAACCCACCTTTCATGTGCTGATTGTGCCCTGCCAAAAGCTCCTGTAACTCCCCAGCACTTGCAGGAAAAAACTCACCTGCTTGGCTACCCTTCCCATCTCCTGCACCTGTGCCCAATCTCCAGCAACAATGTCCATCTGCGCTCTAGTCAACCCAGTACTTCTGTTTCACTATTCGTGTCCCCAAATCTTTTGCTAAAGGCCTGCCATGCTTTTGCTAGGGGCTGAACCACCACCCCAGGCACCTTTGGTCACTCACTACCCCAAGTGCAGACCTTGGGCTCCTGGGGAACCTCAGGTCTCCCCAGTGGCATTTGGAAGGTGTGTAATCATCACAATGTAGATAAGAGGGACAGACAGACACACTTGCCTAAGTCTGGGTTGCAAACAGGTATCTGAAGCCCCAGCAGTAGCAATACCTACTGTCACTCTCCAATTCCCCAGCCTCAGGCATAACTGCTCCCTGGGTCCTTGAGTAGTCTTCCAGAGGGAATCTGCAAGGGACTTCAGGACAGCATTAGGTACCCACTCCAGAGACCATAGCCCATACTCCTGCTTTCTAACTGCTTTGGAGTTCCCAAGAGACCCTATGTTCCCAGGCACCCACCCCCACCATATTATATGGATTGTTCTGTGTGGTTTAATTTCCTTCCCTTTTGGTAACATCTTTTTAAAAAATCTTCCTGGGGGACTTCAAACTTTGATATTTAACATTTGCTTGGTGAAATGCTTGGAAACACTGCATTTTTACCCTGGACTTGAGGCAAACTCTTTCTTCTAAGCTGGGCAGCCTCCTCACCCTGCAGATTCCTCTCCCTTAGCTTGCCAGAGGCTGGAAAAACCCAAGAGAATTCACCCGATTGCTCAGGCTGCCTGTATGTTGTGCTTCACAGCTGAAGCACACCTTCCCACTATTGCCAGCTCTGTGAAGACACATGCATGCTGGCGGGGACGTGCACAGCCCCCCAGCAGTTGGCTCTGCAGGCCCAGAGCTCATGATCTTCACAAACCCACTGACAAAGCACTTCATTTTAATGCCTGCTTTAGACCATAGCCACCAGAGGTGGAGAATTGAGGTCTGGCCTGTGTGATACATCTCGATAGAAACCAAATGCCCTCACGCTGTACAGGCTGTGGGCCTTGTTATTATAGTCAACTGTTATGGTGGATTTTAGGGGCTTAAATAATTCTAATATTATTGGAAATACATTTTATAGCTTTGGCTTTGGAACACCCCCCCCACACACAATAGCAATAATTCCAGAAGTAGTTGAAAACTATAATACTGAGTGTACGTGCAGCTATTATGCACACAGGTAACTGCAGACCACAGAGGTACTGATTAGAAACAGCACACAGAGGCTGGGTGCAGTGGCTCCCAACCGTTATCTCAGTACTCGGGGAGGTAAAAGGATCCCTTGAGCTCAGGAGTTTGAGAACCAGCCTGAGTAAAAGTGAGACCCTAAAATGTCTCTCCTAAAAATGGAAAAAACTTAGCCTGATGTTGTGGTGGGCGCCTGTAATCCCAGCAACTTGGAAGGCTGAGGCAGGAGGATCGCTTGAGCCCAGGAGTTTGAGGTTGCTGTGAGCTAGGCTGATGCTACAGCACTCTAGCCTGCGCAACAGAGTGATACTCTGTCTCAAAAAAAGATTATTAAGATATGACATGTAAGTTATTGGCAGGCGGGATCTCAGAAGATGTGTGCAGAGCCTGTCACAGACAGATATGATGACTGAGGGACAGCAAATGCTTAGTAATTGTACAAAATCCCCAAGTTCCAGAAGAACTTCTGCCCCCAGCCTCCCGAGTACCTGAGACTACAGGTTTGTATTCAACTAATTATTATTGCTATTATTTTTTGCATGTGGAAATGGCTTCTTACTATGTTGCCTTAAACTCCTGGTCTCAAGTGAGCCTTCTGCCTTGGTTTCCCAAAGCACTCAGATTATAGTGTGAGCTGGCTTCACATAGAAGGTCTCTAAATGATGAATTAGAAACATCAACATTTCTTATAAAATGGAGAGGGAACCATCCCTACTGCAAACTGCCATACCAAGATTAAATGAGGGAATACACACAAAGTGTTGTTTTCTTATGAGCCTTTATCATCATTTCTTCTTGCTGATGTTATTATTGTAACGCTGTGGATGGAATAGTGTTTGCAAGGCCTGACCTCCAGGGATGTCTTAGTTCCAGGTGCTGTGATTTGCAGGCCTGGAAATGGAGAAAGAGATAAGCCTGCAGTTTGGTGCAAATGCTGAGAGGTCTGTTGGGGCTGCTGGAGGCCTCTTGGGAGTACTCAGAGGCCCTCCACTCATACCACCTTCCCAAGACTTCCAGAATGATCAGGAAGCGTCTGGTGTCCAGCCAGTGCTCAGGAATACTGTCAGCCAACCCCACACTGCCTTTTCCTCTCCTCATTCAACATCCCAGCTCTCCACCAGCATGTCTTTGTCCATTGTTCAGAAAAATGAATCAAGCCATGGCTTGAGGCTTGAATTCAATTTAAAAAAAAAAATTGTGTGGCTCTAAGGGTCTCCATCCAAGTTTTTCCCAAAAGATTATTCTCTAAGGAAAAAAGAAAACAAAATGGCTAAGTCTCAACATTTTTCATCTCCATTATCCCACGGCTCTCTTTACCCCTTGAGACACAATTTTCAATAGTAAACGGGGCTAAGTTTGAGGGCAAGGCCTAGAGAAGCTGTTTAATTTCTACCACCAAAGACAAACTCAGATTCTCTCACAATTTCCCCTCAGGCCAGCCCTCTGCTTTATAGAGCCAAACCACTGAAAGAACACATGAATGCAAAGAATCTGCCTCACAGCAGTGAACACTAAGATTTCCTACAGATACAAATTCCCAAGCAAGCCCAGCCCAAAGACAATAAAAATGGAGGTTGGGTTTATTGGGCTTATTAAAGGCTGGCTGCTTGATTGTCTTTAGGGTCTGAATATATTTACACGGGAGTGGGGGGCAAGAGAGCAGTTTTAGAAAATCAACACAGGTCCACAGAACTCTAACCATTCTGCAGCGAGCTCAGCCTCTCATTCCACAAATACTCATAGCGTGTCTACGGTGCTGAGGCACTGCGTGAGGGGCTGAGGGGAGACAGAAAGACAGTGTGGCATGAGAGGTGGCCCCAACCAGGGTGGGAGGACAGGGCTTGTGTCCTAAATGGCAAATGTCCCCGGGTGGGATGGGTGATGAAGGCCAAGAGGTGGGGACAAACGGAGAATCCAGGAGCAACTTCCATGGAGCAGGGTGCTATTCTAGAACCAATGTATTAATAAGTAAGCGAGGTTTTGGAACTAAACGATCTAGGCCACAGCTTTCCTGATGACAGCTATGAAGGGGAGCATGGTTAAAATTTGGCTTAGGTCTCAGGTCAGTGAAGGTCACTCACAGGGAAAGAAGGCACGTGAGTAGGACCACGGCTATAACATTCGTGGAGTCTAGCATAAGATGAATAAGCATCTGTGCTCGTACATTTAAAAGTTTGATTCACGCAATCAAACTGTTGAATACATTCTATCCTCCCACCTTGACAAACAGACTTTCCTAATGACATGAAAAGGCCAGGCTCAAATTTGGCATTCCCAGGGTTCTGGGTTCTGCAGCAGAATGTCAAGGGGGGTAGGAAAGCCAATCCTGCACCCCTTCCCTCCCCCCCCCCCCCCATCCCCAGTGCTATCCCTTTCCTGCAGGTCTCAGGGCCTGAGGAAGAGCTGTGGCCTAACTCTGGAGCCTCAGCTCTGTGAACTCCCTGACACCATGGGGAAAGACATGGTTGGGGTGGCAGAGCAGGGTCCTTTAAAGCTAGAATCCAAATGCAGCCGCCCCCCCCCCACCAGGGTCTAAGGCTGATGGCACCGGCTGGGTAGGATTGCCTTGCTGGACTGTGGGGCACACTGTGTCCTGTGGTTTTGATTATGACGATGATAGAGGCTAACCTTTATCCCAGATAATGAGTACAACATCAGTCTAGTTTTCATGTAATCCTCTCAGCCCTCTGCGTTTAGTGTTGTTGTTATTCCCATTTCACCTATGAGGAAACTAAGATTAGAGAGATTTTAATTTATTCAAGGCCACACAGCTAGAGGCTGTAGAGCCAGGATTTGAACATTATACTGAGTCTCATGGCCTAAAAATACTCTGAGGAAGATCATTTCCTAATCCTGAACCAAGGAACATCACAAGCAGGAAGGAACCACAAAATTTATTATGTCTAGTCCTCACAACGGGCATTTGTCAGTGGGCAGTAGCAGATGTCCAGCATCCTGCTTGCTGGGCAATCCCCATAGGGGCACCATGGGGATCCCCACAGGGTTCAGAAGGACAGCAGCACCAGGTGGGTCCACTGTGCAATGGGCACAGGCTCCCTGGGGATAAATGGGGCCAGCCTGGCAGCCAGAGTACCCCAGTGTGGGCATTTGTGGCCAGCAGTTGGCCTCACGGCCCTCTGTGAATAGTAAAGGTGACCTCACTCCAAATGGAGCCCTTGGAGTTTTTTTCTAAAGCTGCTACCTTTTACCTTTCTCCAAATCCTATGAGCAAAGCAGCAGACTGAGGTGGGGAAACCCCACAGTCTGGCTGTCCTGCAGTTTCATTCTATCTCCAAACAATACAGTGGCAGCAGGGACACTCCTGTTCAGGGTCCTGCTCTCCCTCCCCACAGCTGTGCTGGCCAGGGAAGGACTTGAAGGTCAGGATGAAGGTTTTGTTCTTTCTTTATATTAACTTTTTAATGCTTTTAAAACTAAGGTATAGCATTTATATAAGCAAGTGCACAAATCCTGTGTATAGCTCAATGCATTTTTAATAAGCAGATATCAATGCAACCACCACCCAGACCAAGGTACAGGTTTTAAAATTGACTGTAAATTGCAGAAGCAACAGAGGAACACCTATACTCTCCTGGTAAAGCATTAAACAGGAGACGTGAGCTGACCACCACCACACCCCTCACCCCCGTGCCAGCCCCCTCACAAGGCCCCACTGTGAAATGTAATTGTGTGTCCGGAAGCAGGGGCTTCCCTATGGGCACTCCCAGGCTCCCAGGCAGCAAAGCAGCCTGACCAAACAGGTTTGGGGTCCTTCTCCTGGAACATTCTCTTCTGCCCACCCCCTCCCCCCACCCAATTCCTCCAACAGATAAAAAGTCTCTAGATTTTCCCACCCAGGAAAGCACAAGGGCCTCACTGGGCTTCCTCCTGCAGTGAGGGCTGGGGGTGGGGGTTCTTCCATCTTTACAGCTGAAAGGCTAATTTGGACTCTCCTAAGTTTTGGCTGTCCCAAAGAGCAGCCCTCCAGCCTTCCAATGCCCAGGCTGCTGCGTGGACACAAGGTGGGGGGGACCTGGGGGTGGGGGTGCGCCAACATTAGAGAGAGAGGCGGGGGTACGGGCCTCAGAGCTCACCGAAGCCAGAAACTGCCCAAACTGGTTACATTCCAGCAAGATTAGCGCAAGGCCAGGCCTGCTCTTGCGCCCACCCACCCCTCCTCCAGGACCATGAATAGGATTTTTAACTATTTCCCTCCCACTTGCAGTCCAGCCTCACACACTGACAACACTCCCTGCTGTTTGCACATTAACCTCCCATTTGCCAGGCAGCTTCTCAGGGGCTGCGGATTAACACCCACCAACCCAGACAATGGTCCCTGGGGAGGGATGCGAGGGACTCAGACAAAGGCTCCAGAGGCCAGGCCTAGTCAATCACTGCACAGTGACTGCTGGCCAAAAGGGAGGGGCTCCCACACCCCAGGCATACTAGGAATCACCACAAACAGCTCATTCCTGCCTCCAGGCACTGACCTACATGGGACTGGAGAGGATGCTCTTCTAATACAAGCAACCAGAAGACTCCTCCACTCCTCTATCTAACCTGGGACATGCTGACCTAAAGAGGGGCCAGAAGGGAAGGCAGAGCCAGCCCACCTTGCCTAACCTTTCTCTGGCAAAGCTGAGCTCCCAGGGGATGCAATAGGAAGCAGGTGCCTCTGGGGCTCTCTGGGAATGCAGGCTGGTCTATTGCCAAGAGGGGCCCCTGACCCAAGCAGCTTGCAAACATTATTCCAGACGTCAAAGCCATTTTCTTGTTTCCTTTGTGCAGGTGCACATGCATGCACGTATACATATTCACACACACACACACACACACACACACACACACAACTTGGAAAAGGAGCAGCCTGTGGGAGGGGAGGGAACCGGAGTATTTTAGGTCAGAGAATGACCCTTCAGTGTAGGTAGGCCAGAGGCTCCTCAGCTCCAGCTGTACCATGCAGGCCTGATGGCTGTGATGAAGGACTGCCTCCAGTACTCAACAATCTTGTCCAGGTGATTCTCAGGCAGCCTGGTCCTAAACCAGAGCACCTCAAAGTGAAAGTTCACACACATGAGCTGAGGATCTTGTTAAACTGCAGAGTCTGGCAGAGAGGTCTTTGATGGTTAGCTTCTGAAAGCTCCCCAGTGACACACCCTCAGCACAGCTGGGCACAACTGGCATGTTCATCATAAAGGTGAGCTCTCTAACCCTTGTGGTTGTCTGGCTACAGTTTCCACCCTTCTGGAGAAACACAGGTCGCCACATCTCAAGGTTCCTATCTCATATTGAGATGCCACACATTGACAATCTGAAGTCCCTCCTTTCCCTTGACCTGGTAGTTCCAAGCCTGCTTCCACCTTGTGTTTCCCATGTTCCTGGGCCTCCTAGTCTAGGCCAGTGAGGCCATGTGTCTGAACCTCATTCTATTCACAGTACTAATACCAGACAGGGTGGGGGCAGGGGAGCAGATCTCAGTGCAGATTGCGGAGGCTATTAGGGGTAGGAGTGGGAATAATAGAGCCCCCAACGGAAACAGAAACCACAGTTCCAGCCCTAAGGCAGTTAACAGACAAGAAACTTAAGGACAATTAAAAACCAACAACCCACAATTAATATGGTTTACACAGGCAAAACTCATTAGTGTGGGTTGGGGTGCTTGAGTTTACCTTTGCTAGGCAAACCCTTTCTTTACAGACAGTACACGTTAATTGGCTATGAAACAAATTCGAGCTCCCAGATGCAGGTGAAAACACCACTGACCTACAACACACACATAGGATGTTATCCAGGGAATCCCTTGCCAGTCTGGCTTAAATTCCTGGTGGTTCAGATTTGATAAACCTGGGCTTCTTTGGAAAGGTTTAAGAATTCAGAAGACTCCCTAACTCACCCTGACATCTACCCCAAGTAACTGTGTTGCCAGGGCTTGTATGCTGCTAAGGGAATCGCTTCAGCATCATTGCTGCAGGGGAAATTGGAGCAGGGCTTATGGTTTGCAGGGGCAGCAAGTCTACAAATGATTATCCCTAATGAGCTGATGTGACAGCAGCCTCCAATAAGACACTCACCAGGCTGCAGCAAACCTAGCTGGGCATCCTGCCCGCCCACCTGCTCCAGGCCTTGAGCCCTTTGCAGGGTTCTAACAGCAAGAGAAGCCTGGAGCTTCTAAAAGTGAATATCCACCTCAATCACCTGCTGTCACTTTCTACCCCCTTCCAGGTCACAGATGACAGGGGCGTCTGGCCAACCTGGTACTGAATCCTGACTACACCCCTATTCACCTATTAGTTGTGCTACCTTGATGTGGCTCTTTCTGGTCTCAGTTCCCACATGTTAAAAAGGTGTTAGTATACATGTAACCCAGTTCACAGGCTGTGCTTCAGTTTAACCAAGGAATGTTTAGCAAGCACAAGGCCTGGACTACGTAAACTCTTATGATGGTAATAAAAAGTAGGGAGTTTTTTTTTTTTTGTTTTTATTTTTGAGACAGGGTCTCACTCTGTTGTCCTAGCTAGAGTGCCATGACATCGTCAAACTCCTGGGCTCAAGCCATTCTTCTGCCTCAGCCTCCAGAGTAGCTGGGACTACAGGTACCGGCTACCACACCTGGCTAGTTTTTCTGATTTTTTGTACAGACAGGGTCTCACTCTTGCTCAGGCTGGTCTCCTACTCCTGGTATCCTCCCGCCTTAGCCTCCCAAAGTGAAAGGATTACACGACTGAGCCATCTCACCTGGCTAACACCCTTCTTTCTTTGAGATTCCAAAGTACATTGTAGGCTTGGTGCCCGTAGCTCAGCAGTTAGGGCGCCTGCCACATATGCTGGAGCTGGTGGGTTCAAATCCAGCCTGGGCCTGCCAAACAACAATGACAACTATAACCAAAAAATAGTCAGCGTTGTGGGCACCTGTAGTCCCAGCTGCTTGGGAGACTGAGGCAAAAGAATAGCTTAAATCTAAGAGTTTGAGGTTGCTGTGAGCTGTGATGACATGGCACTCTGCCCAGGGCGACAGCTTGAGACTTTGTCTCAAAAAACAGAACAAAACAAAACAAAAGAAAAAAACAAAGCACATTGTTCTTTTCTAACTTTCCTTTCTCTTGAGATTAGTTCAACTACCTCTGGTGTTGCTTTGGTAAACAGAAAGTTGCCATACAAGGTTATGGTCTTACACATCTTTTACTCAACCCAATCCCTGCAATTAGTAGGATTAGTATTTGTTGCATTGACTTGACAGCACGAACCAGCCAACACAGGACAACGCCTGTACACAGCCCAGACCTCCCACCCATTAGCAGGTTCCATTTCTGTTCTTAGGAACAATAGCCTCTGCATTTATGACCAGGTGCCAAACTTTTCATGAAAATGACCAGCAACGTCCTATTTTTTTTAACAAAACTCTAAGTAACATGTCTGCCACGCAATGAGTAATCACAAATCTGTGTGGTTTAATAGGCTTTCCAATATGGAAGCATGGATTCCCAACATTTATATTCCATAAGACACGGGCTCAGAGTGTATTGTTCCATAGTCTTACTGCATTGCCCATATGTCCTACCTTATTTTTATGGAAAAGGGTCATTAGGTCAGAGACCACCTTCTTCCAGGTCATGACATGCTTTGGTTGGGAGTGGTGTAGGTCTAATTTTAGGCCTTCTGAGAAACTGCTATGCTGTTTCCCCCAGCCTTAATTTCCTACAGCAACAGCTTTCTTTTTTTTTTTTTGCAGTTTCTGGCTGGGGCTGGGTTTGAACCCGCCACTGCTGGCATATGGGGCGGGTGCCCTACTCCTTTGAGCCACAGGCGCCGCCCTTTTTTCTTTCTTTCTTTTTTTTTTTTTTTTTGAGACAGAGTCTCACTATGTCCCCCTGGGTAGAGTGCCGTATTGTCACAGCTCACAGCAACCTCAAACTCTTGGGCTTAAGCAATTCTCTTGCCTCAGCCTCCCGAGTAGCTGGGACTACAGGCGCCCACCACAACACCCGGCTATTTTTTGATTGTATTGTCATTGTTGTTTGGCAGGCCCGGGCTGGATTCAAACCTCCCAGCTCTGGTGTATGTGGCTGGTGCCCTAGCTGCTGAGCTACAGGTGCCAAGCCAGAAATCAAGTTTTTAGGTTTTCTGAGATTTGAAAATCAGAAGGTCCTTCTGTTTCCTAGAGATGCCATCCATTTGGTCATAGAATTTGCAGCCTGGCCTTTGGGCCCAAGGGTGGACTGGCTCTCATTAGAGTATGCCTGGGGAACTGGATACTAGTGGCTGAGTAGGGGCTGAGGTAGGACTCCCCGGGGAGGGATGGGCCTTGAGGGGGCTTGTAGTGGTGCTGCTTGAGAGCCACACAGTCTGATGAATGGGCTGCAGGGAACTCACTCCACTGCACTCGCCACCCTTTCATGGCCTTTTATTCCCTGCCTTTTGGCTCTATTCTGCCATTCTCCTAGGAGCCAGGGACTCCCCAAATTCCCAGGGAAGAGATTACTTTTAGAGGGGCTGTGCGATGGGGTCATACTGAGGCTTGGAGCAGGGTGTAACAGGAAGTACACACTCATTTTGAACTATTTGTCTGAAGAGCTGTCTGAAAATTATCACAAGGCTGTAACTGCCGGCACAATGTAGGTGAATTATCTGGAAGTCTTGCAACTGCACAGGGTTGGGTCCCTGTAGCTGCTGAGACTGTGGCTTCAAAAGAAGTGTTCCTTAGATGACACTTCTGGGACTCCTGAGGCATCGGCAGAACTGAAGTGAGGGAGGGGAAGGACCTGTTCCCAGGCCCCCCTCAGAGCTCTTTCTGTGACACCTACCTCTTTCCAACCCTACCTCCTCTCAACACATGCAACCTGCAAGTGGCATCTCCAGCTGAGAAGCATCTAGAGGATCTCCTAACTGCACTCTGAACTTGAATGGAAAACTGGTGGCTAGTTTAAAGGGCAAGCAGTAGGCAGCTTCTTATGACATTTTCTGAATCAGATGTCAGTCACAGGGAACTATCAAAAAGCAGAGATTTGCAAGAGCCACCCTAGAGATGGAGTGTGGAATATAAAGCTTTTGTCTGATCTCCTCTCTTTCAGCTCTTACACACAGCTGGTCCTCTCTGTGGTCCTGAGAGAAGTGACAGGCTCAGGCCAGGCCCAGAGGCAGGGGTTCTAAGTCATCTACAGCTGGCAGTGTAATCCTAGGCAGTGTAATTCTGTGCTGAGCACATCTGCTAAAAAAAACCTTTATGGAAACAAGTATTAAGTTCCTACTGTTTACACTGTGTACAGTACACCATAAAAGGCAAAGACTTTTTACTACTTCTCCACAAGCTTCTCTTTGTGTGCAATGGAAATGAGTGCTGATTATCACTGAGACATAATAATATCCGGATACGGGTCATTAAGCAGGGCACTGACCTACCCACTTGGTACACTGACCTATTCTTGATTATTGCAAAACATTTTTCAGACAGCAAGATAAATTGGTTAATTTTTCTTTCTACTCCTAAATTGTTAGGTTAGTTAGAACAAAAAAAAACAAAAAAAAAAACTAAGCCCAAACAAACAAACCACATAAATCTCCTAAATACAAAGTAGGGCCCTGATCCTACCATCTGTTTTGCTCCTAAATACAGGCTGGTTTATCTCACTCCCACCTTCTGGTGGCCTCAGGCCATGTGCTCAGCATTTGGCCCCTAACTAATTCTTAGCTGCTGTTTAGAATCCAGCTGTTAATTACTTCTTTAACACCTTTTTGCTGTGCAGTCTGAATACTAAGTGTCCTCCAGAGACTACAGTTTCTCCTTTTCCTTTCTCTAATGGCCCCGAAAGGTCTCTCAAAGGTTCTCGCAAAGGTTATCTATCTGTCCCCCAGATGTGCTCAATTCTGCATTCAGATGTTTCCTTGGAGGGGACAGCACAACTTGGGGGCTTTTAACAGTCGCAAATCACAAAATAGTGTGATACTTAACTAGACAGGCCTAATAAGTCCTACTTTTGAGCGAGGCTATGTTTAATATGTTATTACTTTTTCCTTTCTTTCTTTCTTTTTTTTTTTTTTTTTTTTTGAGACAGTCTCACTAGGTCACCCTGGATGGAGTATGACGGTGTCAGCGTAGCTTACGGCTACCAGTTTGCGGCCTGAGCTTCCCCAGGTAGCTGGGACTACAGACGCCTGCCACAATGCTTGGTTGAACTTTTTTTTTTTTTTTAAAGGCCAAATTGGCCAGGCACGGTGGCTCATACTCTGGGAGGCTGAGGCGGGTGGATTGCTTGAGCTCAGGCGTTCTAGACCAGTCTGAGCAAGAGTGAGACCCCATCTCTACTAAAAATAGAAAAACTAGCTGGGAAACATTAGGGTTTTTTTTTTTTTTTTCGTTTTGTTTTGTTTTTTGGCTGGGGCTGGGTTTGAACCCACCACCTCCAGCATATGGGGCCGGCGCCCTGACCCATTGAGCCACAGGTGCCACCATTAGTTTTTGACATGTCTTCTAAACTCAGTGTTTGGAGATGTCATGTTGGTAGCCTGAAATTGGACGTGCCGAGAGTATTTACACGACAGAGCCTGGCAAACACTAATCAGGGCCCGTTCTTCCACCCTGGAGAGCTGGCTGTTAAACATTTATCAGCATGTCACTGCTTAAACCCTCTTTCTCTCATTAATTTAATCTTTTAAAAATCCTTTAAATTAATGATAGAAAGAGGGTCAAACTTTTAGAGTTTAAGGCAGGGCCAAGTTAAACTCATTATCTGTAAAAATAAATAATGTGAATGCCTCACAAAAATAATCGTTACCTTCCTCTGTGCCAGTGCTGCCCCAGGTCTTTACTTGTGCAGAGTTGGTACTACTCACAACATACTGGGATAAGGAACTGGTGTTATCTCCTTTTCACAGACACGAAAAATTGAGGCATAAAATGGCAAGGAAAGGAAAGGAAAAAGGAAAAAGGAAAAAGGAAAAAGGAAAAAGGAGAAAAAGGAAAAAGGAAAAAGGAAAAAGGAAAAGAAAGGAAAGGAAAGGAAAGGAAAGGAAAGGAAAAAGGAAAAAGGAAAAAGGAAAGGAAAGGAAAGGAAAGGGGAAAGGAAAGGGGAAAGGAAAGGGGAAAGGAAAGGGGAAAGGAAAGGGGAAAGGAAAGGGGAAAGGAAAGGGGAAAGGAAAGAGGAAAGGAAAGAGGAAAGGAAAGAGGAAAGGAAAGGAAAGGAAAGGAAAGGAAAGGAAGACAGAAAGAAAGACAGACAGACAGACAAAACTTGCTCACGGTCACATTAGTAAGTGGCGTTTCCAGACCGAGCACTGTGGGGTTTTCTCTGCCTCCAGAGACCCAGACACATGTGCCCAAACTCAAGGACATGTTTCACCAGAGCTAAGATGCAAGAGTGAAGGAGTCTTACAAAGGCTTGTGTACCAGGAAGGGTTCTTAGAGGAGGCAAAAATATCATGCATGTCTGAGGAAGGTTCCACCGACCCCGAGAGAAGCAGCTGAGGTCAGATTGAGAAGAGGAGTTTTGGATTAAACAGGCCCCTTGTAACAAACCCCTTCTGGCACACTTTCCTGGTCAAGGCCAGAAAACACCTTCCACCTCTGAAGGAAAAAAGAGCAAAGAGGCACAGTATGCAACTGTCAGAGAACAAACAGATCCTCAGATTCTCACAGCTGAACAATTGGGGAAAAACCCGACCCTTAAACAATCAAAAACTGGTGTCACAGCAAACACACAGACATAAGGTGACTGACTGCACAAGAAACAGGGTCCACACACACATAGTACTGGAGACCACTTCTTCCCAGCAGCAGTTCCCCTGCTGGTTCCCAGCTGCAAGATCTGGAGGGAACCACTTTGAGCCTTCAGCATCCAGAGACAGAAACAGTAATTGGTGAATAATAAAAATAAAAATTCTTTAATTTTACCACTTTATAGGACAAAATTGCTACTTCATAGGATGAAAATATCCTGCCAACAGCCAAAGGCTGAGCCTTTCCTTATGATACTTAGAAGAGAAAGAAAACTAAGGTCACTCCCCTTTTCCCTATTTCCTTCTGCTCCCCTCCACCACCAAGAGTCAAGTCAGTCAACAAGTATTTATGGAGCACCCACAGGATTACAGAGTCTGGGAGGAGACAGGGGTTGCTGGAAGGGACCCAAGATAGCTCTCACTTGAGACAGTTAGAGGAAATGTCAATCCTCAGGTCAGGTCTACACAGGGCAGTAAAAAACTGACTGCTACCTGGGTGGGTTCATTTTGGACCACTCACTCACTTCTGGCTGAGCTGCCTCCATTATTGGCAAGGCCAAAGTGGGTGGATCAGTTGTGTTCATGCACATTTTTGGAAAGCTACAAGCACCTAGCTAACAATCTTGATGGTTTTTGTGGGGGAGGAGGGCATCTGGTGGTTGGCTGGGATAAGTCTTCTTCCCCCAACTACGAAAGGGTCCCACAGCAATCAAAATTAGTTAAACAAATATTGTCAGATGTTCACCATTTTCTCCTCTGTGAATATAAATGTGTATGAGCAGGACAGGAAGGTTAGGAAAATCTAGGGCCAATAGAAATAGCCTCTTGGGGGCCTGCTGCTCTCTGGTTTGGAAACTGGATTGTATTTACGTGGCTCCAGATCCTGCTACTCGAAGTGTGCGCCATGGACCAGGAGCGTCACACAGGATGGTGTTAGAAGTGCAGTTTCAGACCCCACCTCAGTCCTACTGAAATAGAATCTGCATTTAGCCAAGCTCCTTGGGTGATTCCCATGTACGTGCAAGTTTGAGAAGCACCAGTCCAGATAACCAGATGACCGTTCGCAATTAAAACCCAGAGATCCTGCAAAGTCACATTTGGGGAACATCTGCTGTCTGCCTTGCAGGGGTGCAGATAGCAGAAGCCTTAGATTTTCTCTTCACAAAAACAAATGTAGTAAAGCTTAAAGATTTATAAATATATGATGACTTCTGGGTTAAAAGTAGGTCACCCAGAAGAACCCAGTCAATTACACATTGTTTAATCGTGTAAAGATTAAAAAAGATGTACACTTGGAGCTAAGAGAACTGAACACCACCCACCGCAGAGTCCTTTCACTTCTACGTTACACGCAACCGGCAGTGCACGATGGCCTAGACGCCCTTCAGCTTTAAATACTCAAGCTATGTTTGAATCACCTGTGTAGTTACAATTAGGATCACTGCATTTGGGAAAGTCATCACAAAGCCCCACACATCAATACAGTGATTTTAATAACAAATAACACCTTTGGAGACTGGTATATAAGTATGCTGGAGGAAGCCAATGAAGTTGTTAATTTGCATGCTCTCAAAGGTAAAGAATCCAGCTGCAACATTAATGTTTAATTCTAGAGTCACAGGACACCTGAACAACCTCACCATGGGCATGCTCTAAATTTAAAGCTGATTTTAGCTGATTGTGGTAGCTCTGGCCAGAAATCCTTGCACTCTGGGAGGCTGAGGCAGGTGGATTGCTTGTGCTCAGGAGTTCGAAACCAGCCTGAGTAAGAGCGAGACCCCGGCTCTACTAAAAATAGAAAAATTATCCAGGCGTTGTGGCAGGTGCCTGCTGGAGGCTGAGGCAGGAGGATTGTTTGAGCCCAGGAGTTGAGGTTGCTGTGAGCGAGGCTCATGCCACAGCCCTCTAGCCTGGGTGACAGAAAGAGACTCTGTCTTAAAAAAAAACAAAAAACAAACAAACAAAAAAAACAGCTGATTTCAAATCTTCACTATTTTGACAAAAACTTAAATTCATATGTTTGAGGGTGACTGGGTTTTATTTGATCCTTAAAATATGCAAGTAGACAAAGCCCATTTGTTTAAGTTTTGTAAGTTAAATACAAATATCTGAGGAGATTAATGCAAAGTTTCTTAAAATATCCACCTTGGGGCAGAAAAAAAATAAAAATAAAAGTCTAATTGGAATAGATTTCTTCTAATAAGGTTTTGAAATTGAAGGACTAAGCTTCAAATAACAGGTCAAATAACTTATTTGCTGGCCTTCTACACTTGTTTTTAGTGTTTCAAGTAAAATTTGACAAGTATAGTAGCCTTTAAGAAGAAAAATCTTCATTAATAGGATTATATGAGTGAATGTCTTATGTAAGAGAGAAGCTATTAATAATAGTGGTCACAATAACAGTAACAGGTAGTGTGTGAATTTGGACATCTTTATATCCTGAGAAGCTCTGTTCACCTTCATCAGTCTGTTGATTCCATTTACACAAGCATGGTGTAGCTCAAACATCTACAAAAAGGCAGAAGGGCCTCTTGTAGGGAGGCAAACCCAGTGGGGCAAAGCAGCAGAACTTAGTAATAGCATAATTGTTTCAGTACGAAGGAGACAGCCGCAGAAACCTCCCACCCAGATGGAATGTATCGCACTGAAAGCTCTTGGCATTCACTCTTTACAGCAGGCGTCCTCAAACTTTTTAAACAGGGGGCAAATTCACTGTCCCTCAGACTGTCGGAGGGCCGGACTATAGTTTAAAACAAAAAACTATGAACAAATTCCTATGCACACTGCACATTATCTTATTTTGAAGTAAAAAACAAAACGGGAACAAATACAATTCACACTGCTTCATGTGGCCCATGGGCCGCAGTTTG
>CAUYPK010083819.1:0-38228 GCA_963574355.1 Loris lydekkerianus | reverse complement strand
ACATCCACGCCAACATCTCTGGTTTTGGGACTTTGTTATGTGGGCTACTCTTACTGGGGTTAGGTGATATCTCAAAGTAGTTTTGATTTGCATTTCTCTGATGATTAAGGATGATGAGCTTTTTTTCATGTGTTTGTAGATGTTGCATCTGTCTTCTTTAGAGAAGTTTCTCTTTAAGTCCAAGGGCAGTTTTAATTTCAGCAATTCCAATCCATAAAGGTGGGAGAAAAATTGGAAATAGTAGTTTAGAGAGTTGTGTCCATATGTTGGAAGAAACGAGAAGAAATCAGGATCCATTCCAGATTGTAGGTAAATAAAAACCTGCAATCCAGTGAGGATTAATCCATTAATAGTGGAATCTATTAATGAGTTCCTCTGCTTGTTTTTCTGAACCGTAATTTTTCTCTCTATATTGCTCATCCCCTGTTGAGCATGTCTTTTTTTTCGGAGGGTGTTCTTTAATACACAAAAGTTTTAAATTTTTATTTATTTATTTTTTTATTAGTAAATCATAGCTGTGTACATTAATGCGATCATGGAGCACCATACAGTGGTTTTACATACCATTTGACATATTTTCATCACACTGGTTAACATAGCCTTTCTGGCATTTTCTTAGTTATGTGTTAAGACATTTATATTCTACATTTAGCAAGTTTCACATGTACCCTTGTAAGATGCACCATAGGTGTGGTCCCAAAAGTTTTAAATTTTGATGAAGTCTAATCTATCTACTTTACTTTTGTTGTCTGTGCTTTTGGCATCCTATCTAAGAAATTGTCAAATCCAATATCACAAGCTATAAAAAAGTAAAAATTAATTTTAAAAATCCAAGTGAATGTCTTCATACTAGAATTGTTCATAAATAGAAACCCAAGTGAATGAATTTTCAAAATCTCACCAGTGAGGACTGACCTGCCCGTGTACAACTCTCCTCATTCACCCCTACTGATCCGGCCTTATCAAATTGGCCTTAGTTAAAATTTTGATATTATTATGGAGTTTTGTGAGCATTCATTTTGATTTTTTAAATATTGCATTAATATGGTCATGCTGGTTACTGAGTTTTGTGATGCCCTCTAAGATGTGCCTAGGACTAGGGAGTGCCTCCTTGGCCTTACCCTTATGCCAACCCTGCTCCAAAGATGAGGACTCGGCCAGGGATCTCTAGGTCAATGCCGTTATCTTCATCACACTGAGCCAGGTCTCTTTTAGCACTGGGAAGGCCAGGCTGGAAACTCACTTTTGTGCCTGACGCGGTGGCTCATGCCTGTAATTCTAGCATTCTGGGAGGCTGAGGCAGGTGGATTGCCTGAGCTCAGGAGTTTGAGACCAGCCTGAGCAAGAGCGAGACCCTGCCTCTATCAAAAATAGAAAAACTAGCCAGGGATCATGGCAAGTGCCTATGTATTACCAGCTATTCGGAAGTCTAAGGCAAGGGGATCACTTGAGCCCAAGTGTTTGAGGTTGCTATGAGTTATGATGATGCCATGGCACTCTACCCAGGGCAACAGAGTGAGACACTGTTGAAAAAAAGAAGAAAAGAAAAACAAGAAACTCTCTTGTACAAAGAGGCTGTTTGCTCTGTTGGTGGTTCTCACCCACTGACGGCTCTTGGTGGAGCTGGTGGGAGTTAGGGGTGGGAGGCCTGGTTTCTTCGGACTTCAGATTTCCATGGTGTAAATGCTCCCTTTGTGGCTGACCTCAGACCACAGACAAGATGCTGAAAGCAGAGTGGGATCAATATGGACCATCCCAACCCCCCAGGTGTGTATGAGCAAGTAGAAAGAGCACAACTGAGGGGCCAGCAGCGCAGGCCTCAGAAGTCACCCTCCAGCTGGAGAATGTCCAGCTGGGCTCCCGCATGACTGTGCACCAGTGCTGCCCTTCTTCAAGGATTTAAAGAGTCACTATTGTGAACACTTGAAGTAGATAAGACTCTTTACCAGTGGTTCTCAACCTTCCTAATGCCATGACCCTTTAGTACAGTTCCTGTGGGTCGCGACCCACAGGTTGAGAACCGCTGCTTTAAACTGTTCTCCCACATTTGTTGAGGGAGGTAGTGAGCTCAGATTTCAGGGAGGAAACAAGCAATCTGATTGTGGAGTCAGGGTATACTTGGGAAAACAGGACCAGCTGCTCAAAGGGGACAGAGACGAACTTAGAAGTGTAGATAGGTAGAGAAAGAGAAGAGAGAAATAGGTAGATGGATGCCTGAACCCTACTTTCCGTCAGGAATGGGGGACCCTGGCACAGGTACATGGCTAAAGTTCCCCAGGTGGTTCTAATATGCAGATAGAATTTTCAGGCTCCAACCTGGATGGTTGGTCAGAGATAGTCTGATGTGAGGCGGCGCCTGTGGCTCAAAGGAATAGGGCGCCGGCCCCATATGCTGGAGGTGGCAAGTTCAAACCCAGCCCCGGCCAAAAACTGCAAAATAAATAAATAAATAAATAAAAGTTAAAAAAAAAAAAAGAAGAAATAGTCTGATGTGGAAGGTGCCCATAGGTCAGTGGGTAGGGCACCGGCCACATACACCAAGGCTGGGGGATTCGAACCCAGCCCGGGCCAGCTAAGCAACAATGACAACTGCAACAAAAAAATTAGCTGGGCATTGTGGTGGGCACATGTAGACCCAGCTACTTGGGAGGCTGAGCTGTGATGCCACGGCACTCTACCAAGGGTGGCATAGTGAGACTCTGTCTCAAAAAAAAAAAAAGTCTGATGTTATGAGTTACAGGTTACAGTACAATTTAGAGCCTTAATATGTTTGCACATAACAACTTAAAGTTTGGTAACAAATTTCAAATTGGAATTTGAACTGATCCAGAAAAGGATAATCATACATCCAAATGCTGAGGTCATAGAGGTTGGTTGGATGATTTTGTCTTGAGAACCAGCACAAGGAAGGAGAAATAATCTAAGTGGGAATGATGGGAAAATGTGAGAAAAGAGACACAAAGACATAATACGCACAAGAGGGGACGGGAGGGGAGGGGACAGGACAGACGGGACGGGAGGGGACGGGTCGGGACGGGACGGCGAGCTGATGGCTGTGGCCAGCACTGAACTGCGGAGACAGCTTTATTTACATAGTATCTTAACAAGGTTGATAAATAAATGATGTAAATCTTAGCACATGGGGTAACGATCAACCTTAAAGATGAAAAACTGTGTGCTTGCCGATAATAGGAAAAGTATGCGTGGGCTACGTGACTTTTGGCAGGTGAAAAGAATTTTGTTTCAAGGAGGAGAAGAGGTTGGGGGTCACTTCCTGAGTGCCTCCCAGGCTGTGGGGGCCCTGCCACCTCACAGCCCACTCCCCACAATTTTGGTTGTCTATTTTTTTGTTTCAATCCTTTATTCAGGTTTTGAAAAAAGTTACTCATGTAAGTTGCATTACTTCTTGAATCTGAGTTACTATTAAGCTTAAAAAAAAAACCACCACATTTTCTTTTTCCTTTCTTTTCTTTTCCTTTCTTTTTTTATTTTTTTGAGACAGGGCCTTGCTCTATTGCCTGGGCTAGAATGCATCATCATAGCTCACTGCAACCTCAAACTTCTGGACTCAAGTGATTTTCTTGCCTCAGGTCTCTTATGAGGCTGAGACTACAGTTGCCCACCAGCACACCTGCTAATTTTTCTGGGTTTTGTAGAGATCGGGGGGGGGGGGAGGGGGTTTTCTCAGTCTTGTTTAGGCTGGTCTTGAACTTGCTGGCCTCAAGTGATCTTCCTACCTCAGTCTCCCAAAGTACTAGGATTACAAGTGTGAGTCATGGTGTCCAGCTAAGAAATTTTTTAAAAAGCATTTTATGTCAAAGGGATACAGGTGCTGAACGGAATCTATCACCCAGACTTGCTTGCTGGAGTGATGTATATTTGGCTATGTTGCCAGGAATAATTACTGTGTAGAAATACTGCTTGTTTGCAAAGAAGGCAAACTATTTGGAGACAGGAGAAAATCAGAGAGATATCTTTAAACAAGGAAGCAAGACCATAAAAACAAGATGAACTGAGGGTGGCACCTGTGGCTCAAAAGGAGCAGGGCACTGGCCCCATATGCTGTAGGTGGTGGGTTCAAACCCAGCCCCGGCCAAAAACTGCAAAACAAAACAAACAAACAAAAAAAAACAAGATGAACTGAGACACATCCAAGTGGGGAAATTTGCCACAAGGGAATTTATATGATAAGGAACAGACACCTTTTGTGAATGTAATCTTTTTATTTCTTCATGGAGAGAAAGACAGTGGCAGAAGCAGGTAGCAGGAAGACTAAGGCAAACTGAAACATTTGGCAAACAGTGAGACAGTTGTCCATCTCCAAGAAAAAGTCAGGCTTGTCACATAAGGCTGATAAAAACCCAAACCAGAGCTCTGAAAGTGAGTGAAGCCAAGAGGTGGAAGTCCGAAGAAGTCTGGGAGTTTTGACCTGTGGCAACAAGTGACAGAAGGCTGGGAGGGGTTCCTGCTTTTCAGCTGACATAGGGAAAGTACTTACATTAATTAGGGACTATAGCTTTTCAAAACTAGAAAGAAAAAACCCCAATAAGCAACAGATGAAAACATTTAGCCAGACATGGTGCCACGACCCTGCAGTCTCAGCTACTCAGGTGAGAAGCTGAGGATCACCTGAGCCTGGAAGGAGTTGGAGGCTGCAGTGAGCTTTGATTTTGCCACCGCACTCCAACCTGGGTGACTGAGTAAGACCCTGTCTCTAACGTAAAGAAAATAAAATGATTGCATGATTTTTCCAGCTAATAATGGCCATTTTATTTTCTTTACAAAAGATTGGGTTTCTGAGCAGAGATAAGATGTGAGGTGCAGTCTAGATGTCATGAAGGACACCAAAGTGACCCATATGTGTTCAGTTTCTAGTCATTTAGCTTTACAGAGTTGGCATGATGCTCAGCAGAGACTAGATATTAAATGTGTAGTTTTTACAGAGAACTACAACTAGATATTTCAGGTGGTGAAAAACAGCATCTGGAGTTCGAATTCCCGCCAACATGGCAAGTGATAACCATGGAAAATGCCAAGAAAACAAGTGACCTTGCCAAGGGGTTTGACCAAAAGCACACGGAAGATTCCTATATGTCCAACAGAGGGCGGTGCAGGCTTTCCTTGGCTCCGCGGGTCTGACCGATGCTAAAAGTCTAAACAAGCCACTCGTTTGTGCTGCAGGAGGAAGACGGAGTGCTTTTCTTTTCTTCTTTTTTTCAGGCCTTTTCTGCTGGGGTTCTGGCATGGAAATCACGGGGACACAAGTGCTGCAGGAAGAGCCGAATGATGAGAGTCAGGAGACCCTTGACCCCTCCCAGCTCTGCCCTCGCCAGCTGGTGACTTCAGCTGGTCACACCAGCCCTGGAACTCGCTTCTCTGCAACAGAGCAAACCACACCCGCCTGCTAAAGCCCTCGGCCCTGCAGCATGTTTTGCCACCAGCGATGTATCCGACTCTCCAGCTCTGGGGTGGGGTCGGTCTCTTAATATTTTATGTGACCAGTATGAATGAAAAGAAAAAAAAATATTTCATAAGATGTAATTCTGAGCCCCCAGAATGTCGTGGCCAGCCTGTTGTTCTCTGCTCCCTTGTCCACTGAGTGTCACAAGCCCTGTGAGGGCTCCAGGTCCTGCAGTCTGGGGTCATGTGCTCTATCTCCCAGTGTCCTGCTGGTTAGAAATGCCTTGGAGATGCTTCCCAGGCTTGGATTCTGGGAAGGAGCGAGCGCACTGTCTTCCAGAAGGCTTCTTGGGCCCAGTGCCAGCTGGCCCCCGCTTGTGGCGTCTTGGCCAGCAGGCCTGGCTGGGCAGCCCCCAGAACAGTCCTTATTTGCCTTTCTTCTAGTTCAGTGAAGAGCTTCAGTTAGCAGTGTGTCAGGGAGACCAGCTGTCTCGTCTGCTAGAAAGAGACGCAGCTGGAGTCTTTTAGGCAGAAATTTCACTTGCTTGAAAGAAATCAAGTTCTGCCTCCCAGGATGCCCTGCAACTTGTTCATGATGGTTCGTTGTCTTTTCTGAGAGAGGGAGAGAGAAGAGGGGTAGAGGGAGTGCAGGGAGTGGCCCTGCCATCCCTTTGTCTCCTATAGAAGTGGGCAGTGTACTCAGGATGAACTGAGAAAGGCTCTGCAGAAGGGACAAAGGGGCCTGAAGCTCCCGCCTTGCTGAGGCACGGTGTGGCTCACAGGGTCGCTCTGGGATGGCCGGTCGATCTGGCTGGCTTGGGGGTCTCCTGCTAGACTGCTGGGTCTTAGATCTGTTCCTGTTTCCCAGCCTCAAACTCAGAAGCTGTGATTTCTGGGCCCTGTTCTTACAAGTGACCAAAACATTCTAAAAAGGAGGGCACAGAGTAGGAAGGGAGGCTATGAGGCCTCAGATTTGGTGCAGACTCCCTCATTTAAATAAGATCCACTTTTTGCCTTTTTTCTTTTTTTTTCTTTTTCTCATGCCTTTTCTCCTTGAACTCCTGCCCCTTTCTCCTTTTGTTTCCCACTCCTTGTGGGCCTGCGCAGGGCAGCAGAGCCAGGGTGCCTGGGCAGAAATGCTGTGCCTTATACCAAGGCGAGGTGGCGGCAGCCTCCCTCTGTGGCCACACGGGGACATGACCCTCTGGCTCTGGTCTTCCCTGACCGGGCAGCAGAGTGAAATCCTGCGTGGTATCCCAGCAGACAAAGGCTGGCTTTATCCTTGTTTGATTTTCCTCCATCTGTAAAATGGTCTGTACACCCCCAAATTTACCCTTCATACACCAGTAAGTACAGTGCACACATTCAGGGCACATTAAATGTGGAAGAAGAGAGGTTAAAGTAGTGATAGAAATGGTCATCTTCTTACAATACCAGGTGTCCGAGTCTGCTGGCCCAGGTGGCCCCTGCTCTACTCTGGGTGGAATGAGGACGAACGGCCACTGAGATCTAACCGCGGGTGTTCCACCTGCTCTGCTTGTGGACAAACGGTGAGCTTGTGGCTCCCCTTCCCTGGGGGTCAGGTTTGGCCATGTGACTGGTTCTGACCAAGGAAGTGTGAGCAGAGTGACTTGAGTCACCTCCACATGGGTGCTTTAAAGGCTGGGGGGTGGGCTGGGGGGTGGGCTGGGGGGAGGTGGAAGAGAGGGCAGAGGGAATGCAGTGCATTCACATGCTCTGCCTGCTGTGACAAAATGCCAGACTGTGTGGCTTAAGCAATAAACACGTGCCCCTCACAGTCTGGAGGCTGGAAGCCCCAGCCAGGGTGACAGCAGGGTGGGCTGCTCCTGAGGCCTCCCTCCTTAGCATGTAGACGCCATCTTCTCTCTGTGTCCTCACACGGTCGTCCACATTGTGTCTGTGTCCTACTCTCATCCCCGATGAGGACGCCAATCAGATTAGATTAGGGCCCACCCATATGACGTCATTATTTCTGAATTATCTCTTTAAAGATTTCATCTCTAAATACAGTCCCATTCTGAGATACTGGGGTTGAGGGCTTCAGCATACGAACAGGGCAGGGGGCAAGGTGGAGAAAAATCATCCCCTACCAATAAGTGAAGCCATTTTCCCCAGAAGGCAGAGGTGGGGACAAAGCACCTCCTGAGAATCATTCGCTTGGGTATCACAGTGATTCTGAAAAGGCTGCCGCTGAGCTTTGGATGGGGGCAGGGTGAGCTCTGGGAATAACCTTTTCTAGGGGCCACTTCCCTGCTGCTCCCTGCCTTCCTAGTGGTCCTGAAGCCCCTGGGTCCTGGAGTCAGCGTCTTCCCTTCCTGGAAGACTGAGATGGCTCTATTTTCCCAGCTGGTGCAGACAGGACAGTGTGGATTGGCATCGTCCCCACCCAGCCCTGTGCACCTCCCTGAGTGGTGAGGCCCTGAGCCCAGCGCACAGGTGAGCAGCCTGAGCTCCTTCCTTGAGGGCCTGAGCTGGGCCTACCTGGGCAGGTGAGTCTCCTGGAGGGGACCAGGAGTCTGGGTTGTCATTTCTACCTCAGATTTCCCATGGGCCCCTGGCTGTTCTCTGGCAAACACCCCTTCCTGAGTCGTCCAGTGAGAGCTCCTGGGGGGGGGGGTCTCCCTGCTGAACAAGCGGGGAGCAGTTTAGCAAAGCTGCTGCAACCTGATCAGGTCCTCTCCTCCCTGCAGGTGGAAATGTTCACACCAGCCACCTGCTCGCAGTGAGGGTGGGCGGGCACTTTCCAGAGCCCCTGAACACGTCCATGCTCCTTCTCCATTTTTAATTTGACACATCATAACTGTACACATTGATGGGTACACAGCAATGTCTTGATACAGTCAGTGTATAACAATCAAATCAGGGCGATTAGCACATCCACCACCTCAAGTGTTTATCTGCAAAGAAATCTTCAAACACTTCTGAGGTTTCTCTTCCTGAATCAATTTCCTTTGGAGACTGCCTAACTGTCTGCATGGCTGTTTGCTTTGAGCCTGTGAACAGGGTATTTAAAAATAGCCCATCCGGAACCTCCATCTGCCCAATCCTCCCACCAGACATGGCCTCATTACCACCCCAGTTCTGTCGGTGCGGCCAGCTCTGGCCATTCTCACTTTCTGCCTCCATGTCCCCAGCCCTTTGGGCCATAGACTTTGGGCTTTCGTGTGGAGAAGAAGCCCTGCTATTGCAGAGAAGCCAGAGGGGGTGTGCACAGACGGGGCAAAGCCCCATTTCCAGTAGAAGACAGAGGAGGTCTTTGGAAGGCGGAGGAAACCAGTTTTGACTGTGTCACTAGCCTGCCAGGAACACACTTAGCCAGGGCACCTGGCAGCTACCGCACCAGTGGCTGAGTCTGCAAGCAAAGAAGCTGTACTGCATCGGAAATGTCACACCCACTCTCCCATGCTCTGTCACTAGCTGCCCAGTCTCGATTTCTCCAGGACGCTCCCAGATTGCACGGACCTCTGGCCCCTACCTTCCTGCAGTTCTGTCACCCTCCTCCCCACACACCTCTTGCCCCTCTTTCCTCCTGACTCAGCTTGGATTCCCTAGCCCGACACGACACCTTGACATACCCTTCGCTTCCCTGTTCCCATCCCTCGTCGTCTGCTGGCAAGTCCTCTCCCACTTCTGCCCAGGCGATGTCTGTATTGGAACCTCTGAATACTGCCAGGCGAGAAAAGAACACTCCACGGTGCTCACTGGACTCAGGTCACGTCTGTGACCGCACACCTCAAGTGGCAGCCAGTCTGACAACCCTTACCTAATAAACCAACTTGCCCATCCTCAGATTATTTTTTCAAGCCCCGTTCCCCCTCACTCCCTGCCTATTCACTCTCCTGCTGTAACAGAAGCAGTCCCGTGGGGGCCCCTCCTCTGCACTGCCCACGGAGTGTGACATGCTGGCACCCCTTCAGCCGCACCCCTGCCTGCCTCTTGCCACAGGAAGAAGTGTCCTTGCTCCTCCCAGAGCTGCCTTCGCCTCCGCTGCCGCACAGCCAAAGCTCTGCTCTCCAGTGTCTGCAACCACCAGTGTCTCCCGTTCTGCAGGAACATCTCTGATGTCAATAGTCTTTTCCTACATTGTCACAAGAACACCCCAAATCATTGCCTTGAAGTTAATGTCCTCATCTGTGAGGTGGCAGGGCCCTTGCAGCTTGGGAAATGCTCAGGGAGCAACCCCCAAGCACATCTTCTCCTTTAACAACATTCTTTTCACCGGCCAGAAGTCACATAGCCCCTACCTACTCTCCTTATTATAGGCAAGCACACAGCTTTCCCTCCTTAATGTTAATCCTGACCCCAGGTGTTAAGATTTACCTGGTGAAAGATACTTTATAAATAAAGCTGCTCCCCCAGTTCGTGGCCGGCTGGCTGGCTGCAGATGGACCTCCTAACCCCTCCCATCTGTCGTCTGTGGGTTCCGTGTCCTTTGTGTCCCTCTTCTTCCTTTCCCACTGTTTCCACTCGGGTTATTTCTCTTTCCTCGTGCTGGGTGGTGAGACTGGTCCAGCTCCCATTGCTCTGTTCCCTTATGGCAAAATGACCCCCCTTGGGGGACGGTCCCTACTCTGCCCCAACTCCTTCACACCCATCTCCTCCTCAACCCCGTCCTTACCACTGTGCTGGGGTGGCCGTCACCACTGCTGCCCGAGGGCTCCGTCTTGCTGAAGCCGATGCACAGCTCTGTCCCCTTCTCGGCAGCATTTGCCGTAGATGACGGTATCCTTGAAACGCTTTCTTTTTGAGGCCTCGCAGATGCCCCATTCACCTGGTTTTCCTCTTACCACTAGCTGCCCCTTCTAAGTATCCTCTGACTGCACCTCTTTCTCTGTGAGAGCTTTATTATTGTTTTAAATTAATTTTTAAAATATTTCTGTAGAGACAAGGTCTCCTTAGGTTGTGCAGGCTGGTATTGAACTCCTTGTTTCAGGTGATCCTCCTGCCTCAGCCTTCCAGAGCACGGGGATCACAGGTGGGAGGCCACGGTGCTCCGTCTTGTGGGACATCTTTAAATGTTGGCGCAGCCTGACTGCACGTTTCTACTTCCTCGTGGAAGCAAGGGCTGGAATGGGGGGAACGGGGAGGTGCTGGCCAAAGGATTCAGTGTTTTAGCCGGACAGGAGGAATACATGAGTGTTTGAGGTGGGGGGCTGTTAGTTTGATCCAGTCATGCCGCACGGTGTACATATATCACAGCACGGCTGTGTGCCCCAAGCACGTATAACTATGATGCCAATGTCCAGTAAAGGTAAATACATGACCAGATGACGGGGTCCCAAGAATGCTGCATTTCACCCTCTTTTCCCCTGTACCCACACTTCCTTCCTAGATGAGTTTATCCAGCTTTAGTGCTTTTAATATTATCCACATATACAAGTCCAGACTCCCGAATCCACGCCTCCAACGTGACCTGTCCTCTGCACTCCAGGCCCTGTGTCTGGAGCGTTCCCCACTTGGGTTATATTGACATTTAATTATAACATGAATCAGAAACTGTTGCCACCCACCACACCCACCCGTTCCTGGAAAAGGACACGGCCTCTTAATCCTGCTGCTGGCCAGATCCTCAGTCCCTGTGCTTCCTTCACAGGGCAAGTCCGAAGCTCTGCCCACACATCTCTGCCAGGACATTCCCAGGCGGGCCACCCACCAGACGAGTCCTCACCCTGGGTGGCTGCTCCACACCCACTGTCAGCTCCCCCTCAATTGCTTTCCAGGTCCCACTTTTTTTTTTTTTTTTTTTTTTTTTTCAAGACAGAGTGCTGCGTCATGATTGCTCACAGCAATCTCAAACTTCTGGGTTCAAGTGACCCTCTTGCCTCAGCCCGAGTAGCTGGCATTATAGGTAGGTGCCCATCACAATGTCCAGCTGATTCTTCCATTTTTATTTTTATTTTTTTAGTAGAGATGGGTCTCACTTTGCTCAGGCTGGTCGCGAGCTCCTGAGCGCAGGTGATCCATCTACCTCAACCTCCCAGAGTGTGTCACGGATCTTGCTGAAATTTAAATCAGACCATGTATCATTTGAAATTCTCAGAAAACTTCCTGTGGAACCTCACTAAAACCCCAGCTCCTTCTGTGACCCCCGCAGGGACATGAGCTGGCCTGGCTGTCTCCATTAGCCTCACTGGCCTTCCCCCACCCACCTATGTCTGGGGCTCATTTCTTTTTCCCTCTTGAATACTTTTTCCTCACCTTTGATTGGCTGCAGCTGGAATAGCACCTTCTTTGTCTGGGAAGCCTTGGCTGCCTGATAAGAAAAGCCCCCTCCCGGGCGGCACCTGTGACTCAAAGGAGGAGGCCACAGGCCCCATATGCCAGAGGTGGCGGGTTCAAACGCAGCCCCAGCCAAAAACTGCAAAAAAAAGGAAAGAAAGTAAAAAGAAAAAGAAAAGCCCCCTCCAAGCACTACACTGTGTTCTCAGCGGCCTTGTGCTTAGTGGATTTGTGTGGAGGTCATGTGAGTTTCCCTCCAGGCTGAAAGAATGTATGTGTGATCCAGTCTGCAAGGGCAGGGACCTGTCCTCTGAGCCACACACCCAGGGGGATGGTGGGTTTCTGAGCACCCACCCTGGCCTCCCCTCACCCCCATACTCCACGCAGCCCTGTGAGAAGAGATCTCAGTCCCCTCCTCACAGTGTGGGAAGGGGATATAATCTCAAGGGCCGGCTGGAGAGCTGCCATGACTGTGAAGTTGCCCTTTCCACAGAACAGCTCAGTAACACCTGCCTGGACCCTCTGAGACCCTTTTCTGGGAGCACAAAGACAGAGCTGAGGATTTGAAAGAACTGTCTTCCACGTCTTCCCTAGCCGGCTTTGTCTTTCAAAGGTTCCTCAAAGTGTTTTTGGACTATCTGTCCCCTAGGGCGTTAAGAACAGATTTCCAGGCCCCTCCTGGGGCTGGGACCTGGTACTTGTCCCAGGAGGGTGCCTCTGTGACACAGCTGGTCCTCAGGCATGCTCCACTCCGAGCTTTAAGAAGCGCCTTAAGTGGTTGGAAAATTCTATGGCACAGAGTTCTCCCCAGAGCATGACGACATTAGACATTATCTCCTTCAGAAAAGGCTCCTTGCTGAAGGAGAGAAGCTTACTTTGGTGTCAATCACGAGCGAGGGCTCCTGTTAACTCTGCATTTTGAGCTCCCCAGCCCACGCTGTGGGGCTCCTGGTGCTGACAATCACCCCGCAGCCTTTCCCAGGGGAAGGCACAAGAAAGGAGGAAGAATGATTTTGGTCACTCTTTTCCTTCTTCCCATGTCTCTATCTGGTTGCAAAAATTATCCATCCATCCGTCCATCCATCCATCCATCCGTCCGTCCATCCATCCATCTCTCCATCCACCCATCCACCATCCTTTCTTCCAATTAAGTGCTTGGCCCTGTGTGTGCTCCAACAAAGACAAGATAAAGGGAAATACATTTCTCTTGTTGGCATGGATATCTTCTTTTGAAGTATTTTTATTTCACTTTTTTCTAACAGCAATATAGAAACAAATAATCATAAAAAATAAAAGTATAAACTGTCGATTATGTAATAGCACTTGGTCTTGCTACAGGGGGTGGGTCTCGGGCTCAGCCGGGCCAGGTCACACCTTCCCAGGCCCTGTAGGCCTCTGTGATGGCTGCGGAGCCCATGAAGGCATGAGGCAGGCCCACTCGAGACGGCGGCAGTTGAGGACATCGTGTTTTACAGCCGGGAAGCTTGGGGACGGCAGAGATGGATGAACTATGGGTAGGAATGGAAACAGCGTCATGTACACGTGGCGGTGGAGGCTGGTCCAACCCACACAGAGCAGCGACTTCACAAAGCTGAATAGGTATGGTCAGTGGGGTTTACTGTGGAAGGTCAGGGAGCTGACGGACACCGGACACTGGACACAGCTGCCTTCCACCCCTGCTTCCCAGCTTCTCTTCTCTGATCACCTCCCTTCTCTTTCTCCTCCTCAACCCCTAATCAAATTCTCTTGGGATGAACTGAGCAAAATAGCCGAGTACACAGAACCTATCCCAAAACGTGTCTTATCTTAGTTTCCTGTTTGAGAGCAAAACAAGCAAGCAAGGGTGGCTTACCTGAGCTGATAAATCGCTCAGTCGCATCCAATTCAATTAGATGGACCACAGTCAACAAAACCTTCCAGCTTTAAATACAGTTGTTTCTCTTACTATACTGACTGATTTCTAAAAAGACAAAACACCTCAGGTTGGCATTTTTTCAGAATATGGGATGGGCGCACCTGCATGGGTTCAAGGGCGTGTTCTGCTGATGTGAACAGGTAGGTGTGTGTAGCCCAAGGTCTCAGGGGCGCTCACACCATGAGACCCTGTGGGCCCACGGACCAGGTGCCCCAAATATTCTGAATTGCAAAGAGGTTGGGAGGTTTGGAGGTTGCAAATGAGGTGGAGCGTGGAGGGGTTGGCAGTGTGTGGGGTTTGGCAAAGCATCAGGACCACCTTTGGAGCTCAATTCACTGACACATGACCCATCTGGGCCTCACTGACAATGGCTTCACACATCAATATCCACACCACTAAACATCTTTGCAGCCCAGAGGAGTCACCCTCCTTCCTCAGGCTTCCCAACACTCCTTTACTAACGAGAAGGCCCAGCTAGAGGATATCAAAGGTGAAAAGAACTTCTGGGCAGAGGACTCCAGCAGGCCACGGGGGAACCACCATTGAGTGTCATCCAGACAAACTCCCTGACCTCACACCTGACAGGAGGAAACTCTTAGCATCAAACTCGACACTCTGCACCTGGCCTACCCAGCTGGCTTCCCCCTTTGGACAAAAACCAAACAATTATTGACAAGTAAGCAACATGTTAGTAACAGTCTTATTCAACTAAAACTAGTTGTTTCGGTCAGGCACAGGGTCTCAGAGGAGACTCAGCACAGGCTTCTGGGCTCCCTGGATTGTCTTTCTGGAGAGAGCAACATGGTGACATAGCTGACATCATCAGAACCCGCCAGGAGGCCGGTGCTGCACCCTCTCCAGGACTCAGTCATGGGAAACCCGCCCAGGCTCTGCCTGGTTCAGTCACCAGTGGTCTCCTAGAAAGGCCCCCTGGGGATGTGGAGAGATAGCAAAGGGCCCTTTGGAGGGTGTGACTGGTGCACATGTTGGGGGAGGCGATGGAGGCACCTGTGCTCCCCCCACCCAGGCTACGCTAGCGTGCACCTGTTACATACCCCAGTGCACGCTGGAGGTGACACACATGGCCGCATGGTGCCAGGGTGGAAGGCTGACGGCAGCCTAAGCCGTGGGCTCTCCAGACACCACTTGCTGGCTATGGAGCCTGTGTCCCCAAAGGCCACTTTGTTATTCCTTTAGATTTTATTTTCCTGCTGGACTCCTAGCAAGGCTGCTGGGTCCCCTACTCAGGGTGAACTTGAACCTATGCTTAGAGGACAGCAGCAGCATGGGAGAGAGGCACGTCTGATGTGTCCAGTCTCCCCAGGGCCCTTGGAGAGGAGCCTTCTGCAAGAATAACAGCTTTGGGAGCCCCCCTTTGGGAATCCCAGTTCATAGCACCAGTGCTTCAAGGAAACAGAAATGTGGGCCACTGAGGGATGGGTGGCTCTTGGACAAGCTTCTCTTTATCATCCTCTGGGAGTGGCCCTTTTGCAGAACTCTTTGGGCAGGAAACAGGAGCCCAGCTTGGGAGGCACTGGGGCCACAACTGGGGTCCCCCAGGGGAACCTATTGGAGTGGAGCTGCCTCCCCCCAGCCGCTTTGCCTCTGAAAGACCCTCCGGGGTACCTTGGCCCAGGATCCCTCCCAGCCCGATCCTCCCAGGGCTTCTCAGCAGAGAGAGAACCTCCGGGAGTTGATGTTCATCTTGGTGACACCAATGAGCTTGAGGGGCGCGGAGAGGCTGAAGGAGGCCGCCAGGGGCGAGTCGCAGAAGAGGTCGGCCAGCTCGTCCCGCTCCTCCAGCCCGTAGGTGGCGTCGTTGAGCATCCTCCTGTGCAGGCGGCACGTGTGCTCGATCTTCAGCTTGTTGATGTCACCACGCAGGCGCATGAGCTGTCGGGCCAGCTGCTGGTCCTGCAGCCGCATCTCCGTCTGGAAGGCAGGGGAGGGGGCGTGAGCACGGAGACAGACCGCTGGGCAGGAGTCCTAACCAACGGCCTGGGGTGCCAATGCATCTGGCTGGAAATGTTAGCCCTTTGCCAGCTCGGGGAGGTAGAAAGACAGAGACAGGGAGGCAGCAAATGAAGATGTGCTTGTGAAACAGCACTCCGCATGGCCTCGCCACCAGGCCGGGTCCTTCTGAAAGGGGTGCACATTGGTCCTGCCTTGAATACAACTTCCGTTTCTGCTCATTGTTTAGAGATACATTCAGACGGAGTGTAGAGAAGCACGGATAACAGCACAGTGCAGGAATGTGGCTGCCTCCAGGGTAGGAGGGACTGTCTGGGGAAGGAACTCAAGGGTCCCAGGGCCATGGCAGCTATGACACGTATACCTCCCACCCAGGAGCAGCATGCTGTTGTGTTGCCCTTGAAACATCCAGAATGCCCGTGATATTTCTTAGTCATCTTTCAAAGGAGCCAAACATAAAATGGATTAATATAGATTAGATGTTTTTTTGTTTTGAGACAGAGTCTTACTTTGTTGCCCTCAGTAGAGTGGTGTGACATCACAACTTACAGCAACCTCCAGCTCTCGGGCTTAGGCGATTCTCTTGCCTCAGCCTCCCCAGTAGCTGGGACTACAGGTGTCTGCCACAACACCCAGCTATTTTTTTTGTTGTTGCAGTTTGGCTGGGGCCGGGTTTGAACCTGCCACCCGCGGTATATGGGGCCGGCATCCTACTCACTGAGCCACAGGTGCCACCCAGATTAGATGTTTAACTTATGAATTATGGTTCTAAGTTCTCTGGGTCTCCTAACGAAGGACAGTAAACTGTTACCACAACCTCTGAAGTGACATCACTACCATCCCCTGTGGCTGACCGCTGAGGATGCAGAGGTACAGCTGAGTAAGTAACGGGCCCAGCTCACACCACTGCTGGCTGAGCTGAGGTGAGGAACCCAGACCCCAAACACCTGACCACAGAGCTCTTCTCCCTCTCAAAGAAGACCTGGGGCCGGGTTAGAGAGCTGGCTGAGTGCTCAGTGACCCCCCAGAACAGCGGTTCTCAACCTGTGGGTCGTGACCCACAGGAACTGTATTAAAGGGTTGCAGCATTATGAAGGTTGAGAACCAGTTTTTCTAGAAGATTCCTAATGCGTTCAGTGCCTTGGTGTTTCCTGCTGAGGAAAGACATGATGATAGACATGGAGGATTTTGATGTGCACTTTTGCTTGTGGAAACTTCCCTTCTTTTAGTCTGGGGAAACAAGAACAGTGACAGTGGCAATTCTGAAAGCACATTTGGAGCAGAGATTTCCTAAGGCATCTTTAAAGCTGGCCTGAGAAGAAAACCAGTGCACAGGAGCCAGCTAATTACCAGAGCATGGTCATTAGCACAGATCTGGGTACCCAGCCAGAACCCCGAGGGGCGAGGGGATTTTGTCTAACACCCTAGTCCGGGGCTCTTATCTGTCCTATCCTCGCCTGACAGGTGCAGGTAGTCTCTGATATTGAAAAGAGATTGGGCATAGGTTCAGGCCATTTTCTTAGCTGTATGGGAAGGTTCAGAATAGGCTCCATTGTCACACAGTTTGGAAATGAGACTTGATTCTTGAACCTTGAAAATAGTTTTTTGCAATCTGTCTCATGGTTTTTTAACTTCAGCTAAAGGTGTGGCATGTTGTTTCCATCAGTGTTGTGTAGGGATGTCCAGGTAGAGGAGGAGAGAGAGCAGTATTATCTGATGTTGGACTTGCCCTCTGAGAAAGAGTCATATTAATACTGTTAGGAAAGAAAGCCAGGGTGGGGGGGTGTCATTCAAGGGCGCTGCCTCGTGGCAACGTGAAGTTCTGGGGAAATGGGGGGGGGGGGGAAAGACATTCAAACGCCCTTAGAAAGTAAAGTGAGTATGTAAACTGAGATCTGGGGAGCCTTCCACCCAGCTCAGGCCGGGGCTCGGTTCCCAGAGGCCTTGTCTCTGACAGGCAGCAGGCCAGCTGGCCCACAGAGGCCACACCCGGGGTGTCCCGTGTTTTGCAGTCCCAGGCCTGTACTGCTCTTGCTGGGTTGCTGGAGCTCCAGCCCATGGCGCCAGACCTACAGGAAGTGCTGGCTCCTGCTCTGCAAGGTATCTCTGGGCCAGTATGTGGGGGAAGAGAAGACACCCCACTTGTTTTCAAGAAGACAGTGTCTCACTCTGTTGCCCAGGTTGGAGTACAGTGGTGTGACCACAGCTCACTACAGCGTTGAACTCCTGGGCTGAAGCCAGCCTCCTTCCTTGGCCTCCCCTCACACTGGGACACCTGCGCCCCTGTGTCCGGCCCTTGCACTGCCCTCTGAGCTTCCTTGTGCAGGAAGGCTTCACCACTCACAGGCCAGACATGAGGTTCGTAAAGTGATGTCAGAAGCTTTAGCCAAGGAAGCAGCTATCTGGAAACAAAGAGTGCTGAGGTGGCCCTGGACCCTCAGATGGCCCCTGCGTTGCCACTGTGGGACTTTGAGCTTCTCCCTGGGTTCTGGGTGCTCTGGCTTGGAAGCCGATGGGGTGGGAGCTTCTGGGCTTCACATTTGATGGTGCGGAGGCTCAGAAAGCAGCTAGGGGGCTGCCAGCTTGCTACGGCCCGGCCTGTGAGGGAGGAAGGCTGATATGACACGAGCTTGGGGGACGGGGTCGTGCAGGAATAAGGCTCCCAGCACCTGCCGTTTCTACAGACCAGTTTCCCACTTGTGCTTCTAAAGGGAGGCGAAGTAAATCTATTTTCTGTTTCACCCTTCAGGCCCCCTGCAGACCTTTTTTCTCTCCAAAGTCATCCCATGTTCCATGACCCAGGCACTTGTGTCCTTGGGAAGAATGGGGGCTTTGGGCTTCCTGTGCTAAGGGCCAATGGCATTCAGTGTAAACCAGACCCACTTCAGGGCTCTGAGATCCAGCAGGTCTGAGTTCAAATTCCCACTCTGCTGGTTGATATCTTGGGCAAGCTTCTCTTCTCTCTTTTTTGAGATAGAGTCTCACTCTGTCACCCTGCGTAGAGTACTGTGGTGTCATAGCTCCCAGTAATCTCAAACTCCTGGGCTTGAGCAATCCTTTTCCTACAGCCTCCTGAGTAGCAAGGTTTACATGTACCCACCTTGGGCAAGTTTCTTAACCTCAGTTTTCTCATATGCAAAATGGGGCTAGCAATCATGCCCACCTGTAAAGTTCACTGTGGATATTAAACGGTGTGTTGTGTATAAATGCATGTGACGCAGGTCCCCACCCTTCCAGGAGCCCGCAAAGCATTCAGGGCCCCAAAGCTGCTCGTCCTCCTGGTTCTCCCTTTACGACACCCTGCCAGGAAGGGATTTCTTATCCCCATCTTTCGAGAACAAAACTGAGGAAGATTAGTCAATTGGTTTTCCTAAAGTCACAATTAGGATGTAGAAGAACTTTGACAAATTTCATGCTTTTTTCCATTGCACTCGTGACCAATTAATGAGCCAGTCACATTAGGGTCACCCCCAGAACCGTCCAGATTTATAGGATCTGAATTCCAAAGAAGACTCATGGGGAGCAGCTGCTGCCTTAGCCACGCCCATATCCAGCAGGTGCTTCCAGAGACTGAAGTCCTGATTTATACCTTATTCTAGGAGACTCGATGCCTTTTTTACCTGTAGACTACAAGGTGAAGAAGATGTAGCAATTACACTGGCAAGACAGAGTGGAGCCTGGCATTCCTCTTTCTTTGGTTTTTTATTTTTGTAATCCTTTCTTCTCTTGATTATACATAACATATTCCTATGTTAGAACTTTTGGAAACTGCAGAAAAGTCAAAAGAATAACGTTATCACCCAGAAATAAAGATAACGATCACGGAAGTTTGGTGTATTTTCTTTGCTGGTACCTTTGTTTATAAATACTGTCATAACCCCTAAGAGGCCAGTATCTCTCCCAGATCAATAGGACTCTTTTTGGAGAAGGCTGCTGGTGCCAATAGGCTGATGCCCCAAGCTATGCTGAGATGACTTGGCCTTGGGCAAACGCATGCCTGGACTAGAACCTGCAACCCAGCCAGCACTCACTGAGTGGCTCTATCTAGCAAGTCCTCACCCTCATCACCAAACTGTTGGGCTGCCATGACTGAAAGGTTACTGTGAAGCACGGCTGGCAACTTTCTGTGCCTTAAGCATCGTGTCTGAACTCAGCAAGGTTTAAGCACAGGTTTTTTGATAGCCTATGGCCCTGTTGACAGGTACACGCGATGTGTCTAGAACAAAGGAAGGAGATCTGATCTAGAGCTAAGTGATGTGGGTCCCATTTAGCCAGATCCTTGCTCAGGATCTTGGGCAAATCATTTAACCTCTCTATCACGGAGCCCTATAATCTTTCCAAGCCTCACTCATCTGTAAAATGGGAATAGAAAATACTTCCAAGCCTTTTCACAGGATACTGTATGTGAAGGGCCTTTGGGAACTGTACGACGCTCCCTAGATGGGAGACAGTAATGTGGCTGTATCATTGCATTTCTCACCTCTGTCCCTGTCGGAAGAAGCTTGCTGCCATTTGCCATTCCGTCAACATGGATAACACTGGCTGCAGGGGCTGTGCCTGGACACACCGGAGTCATGCCCTTGCCAAGCAGGCAGTGCGGGCAAGAGAGGGTTAACTGGGAGAGGACTCCAGGCTTGGAGAGGAGGCCACAGAGGGGCAGCTGAGTCCTGTTTTACAGGCCTCCTGCTCATCAAACTCTAAATTATTAAAACTTGTCAGGTTTCTTTCCCTCTTTCTAACAGCCATAAACACCTTCTTGGGGCCTCTGTCTGCTGGGATCAAACACCTGCCTGGAACTAAAGAAAAAACTATCTGTCAGCACCTGGGGAGTCTCAGCACAAAGACAGCCCATCAGGAAGCCAGAATGTTTTGTTTTCAGACCTGTAACTGCACAGACCAAGAGGAAGACTTTATTGTCCCTTTTTTGGCAAAGGGAACTTTAGGCTGTGACAGAAGTGAGAACACAGAAAGGCTGGTCCCTTTCCTTAGTGCTGAGTTCCAGGCCCGAGCCCAGGTGGGGGCTGGCTGAGTGACCCCCTGACTTGACTGAAGCCCAGGAAGAGGCCTTTATGAAATGTTCTGAATTCCGCACTCAGCTGGAGAGAAGAGAATCCTGCAGCTCAAGGGTAGAGGCCCTTCTTTATTTATTTATGTTTTTCTTTTTGCAGTTTTTGGCCGGGGCTAGGTTTGAACCTGCCACCTCCAGCTCATGGCTTCTCACACCGTCCTGAAACATTGTCCCCACTTCCCCCAGGCCACCTACTGAGGCCTCCTGGAAGGTAGAAAGCTGGAGGCAGCGTCTTCCTGGCAACCCAAGCAGCCTGGAACCAGCAGAGTTGCACAACCCCTCTTCACCCAGCCCTGAGTTGTGTCCAGGGAGCAGCAAGATTGGATCTCAGCCTAGAATGGTCATGTGGCCCGAAGCCACCTAGTATAGAGGCCAGCAGCCCTGCCTGACACAGCCTGATGATGACACATTCTCTAAATCCACTTGTGATCTAAGGTCAGGCCTTCTTAGCTGGAGGAGTCACCCAAACAGGCTTTGAGGATCACTTTCCTTGTATCCCCAAGGCATTAGCTGGAGGGAATCCAATCTGCTTGCAGGTCCCCAGGGTCATCAGGAGTGGTTGTCTTTTCCTCGAAGCTGGGAGGGAGAGCTGAGGGAGCTGTTAGGATTCTTCCTTGCCTTAGAAATCAGTCAAGATCAGGTAGTCGTTCCCACTCCCAGTGTCTTAGCTGGCTTTGCCCAGGGCGGGGCAGCCAGAGGTGCTTCCAGACCCAGCACTGCCTCTGAGAAGGGGTTGACATCCACCTCCCTGGTTGTGCCAACAGCTCCCGGGAGTGCTGCTAAATGGTCAGGGCCTGCCATCCCCTGAGGTCAAAACTCCCAGTAAGTTGGGTGTTCAGCTTCTTGTAGGGAAAACACACACACAACTACCCAATTACAGATTTCCGGTGTTTTCTTGGCCACATAAGAAAAGACAACGTTTGCATTTCAGCCTAACACATCAACACGGGGGCCTGTCCAGGTGCACAGAAAACTTGACTGCGGGCTTACAACATAGGAAACCACTTTCATTTTGTTAAAAGGTAATAATTTTTAAAGGTGCCTTCAATGAGCTAACAGATGCCGGATGGATTAGGAATGGCATTAAGTTTCATGCTTTGACCAAGACTTAAAAACACGAGAATGTGTTCGTTGTCCAAATGCTGAACTGTCAGTTTTCAATCCAATCAAAGGGTCTGCAAGTTGCCTTTGTTACTGTCTGGTCCCTGTACCAGGCAGGACCACATGTGCAGTCTGCCCGCCCACTAGTCTGTCAGTTTGGGATGCTGTGAAAATAGCCTCTGGCAGCCGAATCTGTCCTGACAGTGAATACCCTGCTGCCTCTGGAGCCAGAAAGGGTGTCTGATTAGTCAGAGATCTAAGTCCCGGAGCCCCTTCCCACCCAGAACCCCAGGCGTTTCTTTCAGCTCAGGAGGAATTCGGAGGAATTCTGTGAGGATTTGTTTTTCAGGATTCTGACTTGACAAACAGAGGCCTCTGTCTCACCTGCTGGCTCAGGAGTGATGCTGGCTCACCTGTGGCTGGGGCGGCCTGGCTCTGCAGGTATCACCTGGGCCTCAGGTGACGGGTAGGGCAGGAGTTGAGAGCTGGGGTTGACCCCTCTGGCTTTGTGCCTGACTCTCCTAGAAGCCACCACGCCAGTGTCAGACACCAGTGATTCTCCACAAGGGGCAGGAGGGACCAGGCCCTCAGCTCTGCGCCCTCGCCTGCTTTCTCAGGCTGAGTCACCCCACATGGGGAGGTGGCCCTAATGGGAACCTGCTTTGCCCGTGGGCAGAAGAACAGTGGAGCTGCTGTCCTAGCTCAAACACAACATGCACTTTGCTCACGACTGTTCTGCCTGGAACACTGTCCCAGCCCTGGCCTCTGGGCAGACTCCTCCTTAGCCACACAGGGCAGGGCGCATCTGGCCGTCTCTGGGCAGCTCCTGCACACACAGAGCACTTTCCATACAGGGCCCCGTCTACGCACCATGGTGTCCTGTATAGCCCTGCCTTGGGCCAGCGCCAGCACACTGGCCACTCACTGGCAGGCAACTGGGGCCATGGCAGGGTGGGAAGTCACTCCAGGAGTTGCCCTAGAACAGAGGTCCTCAAACTATGGCCCGCGGGCCACATGTGGCAGTATGATTATATTTGTTCCAGTTTTGTTTTTTTACTTCAAAGTAAGATATGTGCAGTGTGCGTAGGAATTTGTTCAAAGTTTTTTTGGTTTTTTTTTTTAACTATAGTCTGGCCCTCCAACAGTCTGAGGGACAGTGAACTGGCCCCCATGTTTAAAAGTTTGAGGACCTTTGCCTAGAAAGTCAGGTGTGTGGGGAGTGGTGTCAGGGAAGGGCAGGAACACCTTAACATGGGCTCAGGTTCCCCTGCACAGAACATCTTCCCCCATTAGTACCTGCAATTAGGGACTGATGGACATGTGGGTCCCCTGCAACCACAGAGAAATGAGGTCTGCCCTCCATCCCACAGGAATCACAGGGTGCATCTCAGGGAAGCTAGAAACAGTGGCACACATGGTGGGGGGAGACACGGAGAGAAAGGGACGGAGATAGACAGACACAGACGAGAGATCGACATCCTTTCCTTCCTGGGGACACTCGGGGGCAGCCACTCACCAGTTCCTTCCTGAGCCAGGCTAGAGCCTCGTCGATGCTCTGGAAGCCGTCCAGCTTGCCCAGGGCGAGGGGCCCAGCACCGGGGCTGCTGCTCCTGGGTTCTCTCGGAGGAAGCAGCGGCTCCTCCCCACCACGCTGCCCTGGCTCCAAGCTCCCCTCCTGCTCCTCAGCAGCAGCCGGCCTCGGGAAGGGCCACGTCTGGCCCTCCAGCCTGGCCTGCCATTCCAGGTAGGAGGGTCTGCGCGTCTCTAGTCGCAGTTTCTCAGTGAGGGCCTTCAGGCTCCGCAGGTGGTCGTCGGGAGGAGCGAACACTGCTGCTGGCCCCTCTTCGCTGCCCACCTCTTCTACCTGGATCTGCGGCACAGACATTCTAAAGCCTTCCAGGGCAGCCAGACGCAGGAGGGATTAGGGAGCAGTGTGGCAGGCTCGGTGGGTGGTGAGGGCGGGTCCTGCTCTGGAAGGGCCTCATCCAGGTGGGGCCACGGCTCCCAGGGGCATTGCTGGGATGGGAGCTGCTCTTGGAGGCTGGATGGCACGGAGCTTAGAGGGACAGTATAGTGAGTGGCAGAGAACCCCTCCTGGGCAGCTGCTCCGGGGTCCAGGTCTGTGGCTGGCCCCGGGATCCTGTGGGTGACGTGCTTCACAGAGGCAGGCGCAGGCAGGCAGCAGCAGGAAGCTGGGCACGGCCCGTGCCAGGAAGATCTCTCAGTCCAGGAGGCGTGAGCAGACCACAGCTCCTGCCTCTCTGGGGAGGGCAGGTGGCATGATGCCCTGTGGGAAGGACGAGAACCATGTTAGTCCCAATCCCTCCTCAGCCACAGGGAAGCTGGCATGTCTATTGCACAGGAGGGGAAATTGAGGCTCATAGAGACCCCAGGACAAGGCGTCTGATTGCTAGTTCAGGGCTAGAAGTGAAGTGATGTTTGACACCTTAATTCAGCGCAGAGCAGTTCATGATGAACTGAAAAATGGTGGAGTGCTTTCCCAGGCATAAAATATTCCACCATCTCATTTAAAGCCCACAGCACATCTACAGGGTGTTGTTTTTATTCCAGTTTACACCTGAGAACCCAAGTCCCCAAGACTCACTGAGATCTCACAGCCAGTAGCTCAGGGACAAGCCCAGGTCATGTGGATGTGAGGGCACAGGTCTCATGGCTGTGCGTCAGCTGCCCAAGGGTCCTGGAGCTGATGAGCAGACCCAGGTGTGTCTGCTCCTTCCGGGAACCACTACACCCCTCCCGCCCCACCACACAGCCCTGCCCTCAACCTGGCTCTTCCAGGCCAGTCTTAGCCCATACTCCCAGCCTCTTTCTCCAAGAACACCACCTTCCCTCTCCCCTTCAAAGGAGGAAGCAAATAAGCCTACAGCTGTTGCCAGGAAGCCAATGGTTAAACCGAAGAGGTTTGTGACTCACGGTCCTAGAAGGAGGTTCCTGCGTTCACCTCAAGTGCCTGCACAGTAGTGCCTCCTTGGCATGGACCACAGTTACATGATCTGATTTGGTCTCCCCATTTCCAGTGGGAGGCATAAGCCCAGGGTCTCACCCCCACAGTGTTAGAACACGAGGAGAGAAGTGACTCTGAGCCTCCCGCCTGTGCGTCTTGCGTCCCCAGGGATCAGGCAGGTGGAGTCAAGAAAATTAGGGGACATTGACCTGGACTAAGGAGAGAGGCCCTTGGCTTTTATGGTGAATTCTGAGAATCTGTGCTGGGGGATCAAGGCAATGGACTGATTTGGAATGATGGAAGTCCAAGATAAAGTTTAAATCAAGTTTTGTTTTTTTTTTTAATTTGTTTTTGGCTGAGGCTGGGTTTGAACCCACCACCTCTGGTATATGGGGCCAGCACCCTACTCCTTGAGCCACAGGCGCTGCCCCCAAGATAAAGTTTAAATGAAACTAGTGAGACACTCGCAAGCCTGGAGAGTGTGTCCTGGTGTAAAAGAAGAAGGGAAAGGAAGAGAGATTTTTATCGACTTGTATATACCTTAAAATGTCCCTGCCCCTGGAAGGAAGGAAAGAAGGGAGGGAGGGGGGAAGGGAGGGAGAGAGAGACTGAAGAAATATCCCTGCCAAAAGAAAGGAAAAGGAAAGAAAAGAAAAGAAAAAAGCAAAAGAAAGAAACTGATAGTTGTGACTGCTTGTTTGGGGTGATGGGAAGGGAAGGAATTAAAATGGGGTGAGTGGCAGAAGCCGAATGGAGGGCTGGGCCACCCAGCGAGGTTGTAGGACTCCTGCCTGGCATGGAGAGAGAACAGCAGACTGTTCTGTTTCAGCCTGCAGTGGATAGGATGCCTCGCTCCTCGCTGCCAGCCTGCCCTGCCTCGGGTCCTCCACCCCATTTAATAGCAGGGAATCCCCATTCCCTGCTTCACGAACATGTGCCACTCTCTGGGGAGTCTGACTCAACTGGGCTGGGATAATTCAGACAGCAGTGGGGATTTTGGCTCCGCAGGTGGTCTGAGTGTGTGGCCATCATGAAGAACACCTGTCTCCAGACTTGGACTCAGCTCTGGGTCCTACCAGGCTTGTTAAGCTTCAGTTTCCTCATCTGTAAAAGGGGGTTGACAATACTGACCCCCAGGCTCTTGCGGATTGACAGAACTAAAGCTTGCGAACACCCTCTGAAGACTTGGTGTGCTTTGCGAATTGGGGGGCGTCTTTCTGTGCAGTTTCACAGTCAGAATCTCTGCCATGTAAAGACTTCATAGCTGCTTTGTGGGGCCCCTGCCAGGTGCCAGATAGCTTTGCTGAGGTGCCAGTTTTGTCCTCAGTGTGCCGGGGTGGCTGGACCCATGGGGCTTCCTTCCCAATGACAGGGAGTACTGATCATACCCAGAGAAGCTTTTTGAAGAGGATGCAACCACAGACAGACCTGCAGGCAGTGTCCTCTCTCCCTGAGTTCTGTGAGCAGATAAGACAGTCAGGGAGGATGAAGGTGGCACTGCCTGGCCTCCTGCCAGCAAACTCCACCTGCAGAGGACTGGGCAGCCACCCGGAAGCTCAGGGGCTCCTCTTGTGGTGGGAAACCGTGGCAAGTCCGTAACTTTATGTGGCCACTGCAGGTAAGGGGAACTTACTCTAGCTGGTATTTTCTACCAGGGGTCCTCAAACTATGGCCCGCGGGCCACATGCGGCGGTGTGATTGTATTTGTTCCCATTTTGTTTTTTTACTTCAAAATAAGATACGTGCAGTGTGCATAGGAATTTGTTCATAGTTTTCTTTTTTTTTTTTTTTTAAGCTATAGTCTGGCCCTCCATCGGTCTGAGGGACAGTGAACTGGCCCCCTGTTTAAAAAGTTTGAGGACCCCTATATCTAAACCAATTCAGAGAAGGCTGATGAAGACCCCATCAGGACTACTGAGGCGTTAACAGGAGCACCAGTGAGCTGCGAGTTGGGGGACGATGAGCTCTGCTCTGCTGGGCCTCGTACGTGAAAACAGAGTACGAATTGGCTTACGTGAGCCTTGTGGCCCCAGAGGCAGGTGGGATCACCCCAGTTCACAAAGGGGTAATCGAGCCCTGTCTCTGGCCATCTGACTCTTACTACTCCAGAGTGTGTGGGCTGCTGTAGGGTAGCTGTCGGCTCTGACATTGGGCAGGTGGCTTCCTGACTACTCCATGCCTCTGGTTCCCTTCTGAGAAGTGGGAGCAACCAGGCCTGGCCTCATAATTTTTAGGACTCAGTGCAAAGTGCACATGCCGGGCTCCTCATTTTTAAAGTCCTAAGGGTTTCAAGACTGCAACAGCAGGGCAATAATCTGTGCCACTGTCTGGGTCCAGCACCCACAAAGCCAGCTGTAGGGACAATAATAACGACCACGTAGGTCAGTGGGAGGATGAAATAAGGTCACAGATATAGAGCTCTTAGCACAGTGAGGCTTAGACACTGTCTCACTTTTAAAAACATTATTGTTACGATGACTCAACATAGCAGAACCACATCACAGACACATCACACAGACCCCTGGGTAGTCATCCTGTCAGTCCCTGACCTGCCAGGTGGCCCGAGTCAATCTCTACCCCTCACATCCTGCCCCAGAAACCAACTGACACAGAACCTCCAAATTTTCAGGTCTCAAAATTGCCTGCAGACTCTCACCTAACAGGCACCGTGTAAGGGTATATAGCAGCTCCCCTACACAAAGGGCTCAACTATAACTTGAACTTTACCTAACAAATGCAAACAATGTGACCTAATCGTTTGTGCCCTCATATTGATCTGAAATAAATTTTTAAAAATTGCATGACGAGCCCATCCTGCCGCGGATGGGAGAAGACAGCCCCCCTTGTTCAGGCCTGTTCTGCGTCCTGCTTCCCCCATCCTGCTCATCCCTCACCCACCTGGAGATGCAGGGGTAGCAGTGTGGTATCTCCGCGGACACCAGGGCCAGGGCCAATGCCTGGTTTCTGGTCCAAGCACTGCTCCTGACAAGCCAAGGACAAGCCAGTCTCCTAATCTGTCTAATCTGTGCGATAGCTGGACACGTACTGGAACCTTGTGTGTGAGAGTTCTCTGCAAACTGTAAGACTCTGTGCTCATCTGCAGACTGCTACCATCCTCGAGGTGTGTGAGTGTGTGTTTATGTGAGGCAGAGAGGCCTCAGGTAGGGATTCACCACTCTGAAATGTGTGGTCACGAGTAGCTGTCAGGGACTGAGCCCTGCCTGCCACCTGCCCCCCTGTCCAGCACACCCAGATGATGTGGATTTGCAGAGACAGAATCTGTCCTCTCGGTCATCAGACAGTGTCCCAGGGGGTATGCAGCCCCGGGTTCCCTGGCATATGAAGAAGCCCAGAGGGTTTCTTCCTTGCTCTCCAGCTGGAATGTCACCATGTAAGCCCAAGGGTGTGACAGGAGGAATGTCTGCCATTCAGCGTGCACTCGGGCACTGCCAGGGCATGGATGCCAGAGCTGGGAGCTTCCTGGCTGTAAGAGCAGCAGAGCCTCCCTCCCGCTGAACAAAGCAGGTGCTCCTGTACCCTGCCAAGCAGGCTTTCTCTGCCTCTAAGCCAGGTCCTTCCCGGGGCCGAGGAGCTGCCAGACCTGGGACCTGAAGCATCCTGAAAAACAAGATCAGACCCTATAATCCCACCAGCCCAGGTATGCCCCACTAGTAGCAGGGAAGATAAGCCTGGCGGTGGGGGTGGGGGTGCAGCAGCGATGTACCAGCACTGGGGACCCACACTGCATGCAGGAACTACTGTCCAGACATGCTCCTGCCCCTTTGGAAGAGGCTCTGCCAACCATGAGCTAATTCCTCCGGCTGCTGGAAGAACCAGGTGGGTGCAGCTCGGTCCTTCAGCCAACACCTCGTCTTAATATGACCTCATCTGTTCGTCTGGAAAACTGTCAAACCCACTTCCTCCATGGGATCCTGGGGCAGGGAGGATGCAAGGAGCTGCTGACCAGTTCCCTCCCTCTCTGCCTCCCTGCCTGCCTCCTCCACAGGCTGGTGCCTGCCCCTTCAGGCTGTGCTCTCCACTAGCCCCGGTCCATTTCCTCCTCATAATAAACAATCTCTCTAGACCCCACCCAACACCTCTGTCCCACAGAACGCCACGCTCTCATATCCCTGTGACTTTGCACAAGCTGTTCCTTCAGCCTGAAAAACCCTTCCCTCCTTCCTATGCCTCAGTTCTCAGGAATTTTCTCCTTGGGGAAATTTTCCTTGATTCGCCCATGCTGGGTTGTGTGTGCCCAGGACACAGTGAGAGCACATCAGAGAGTCAATAATGTCATCCCAACAGTAGTTGAGGCTTGCAGGGCACTGTGGCAGTGCCAACCAAAAACCTTTGCATGTTTTAACACATTTAATTCTCATAACACCCTGTGAGTTAAGCACTATCACCGTCCCCATTTGACAGATGAAGAGACTGAGGCACAGACAGGCTGGGTAGCTTGTTTAGCCTTCCGGCCCCGACACTGTCTTGGTTGCCCCCAGCTCTGCTGCTGGAGCCAGGGTGGATTTGGTTGGGGGCAGAGGACCATACACATGTGCAAAAGGATCTGCTTCCTCTACCGAGTGCACTGCGTGTGTTGCCAAACCTAAAACCCCAAGAGAGAGCCACTGCCTCACTCGGACCCTGCTCCATGCCAGGAGAGAGCGGAGGGCCTCCCACCCAGGCCATGTTCACCTGGGCCTTGGCTCCTTGGCTGAAAGGTGCTGGTACTGTAGTGAGGATGCCCAGAGTGAGGGCAGGGCTCAGCAGGCTGTGGTAGGCTTCACACCCTGGAAACAACATGGGAGGCACGGGCCCAGCTCACGCCACATCCTTTCCTTTTGTTCCCTAAAGAGGAGCATCCCAGGTTGGGAAGAGAGTGGTCACTAGGTCTGGGACTGGGTCCACAGTTGGCCTGGAACCTGCAGGCTTTTCCATCTGTGTTTAATCATGAGCCCAATGCTCAACTTGCACAGAGCACAAGCAGGGCTCAGGCTGACCTCTGGCCAGGCTGACCTTAAATGAGCTGGCAGCCTGAGGATGGGGACACAGCCCTGCACCCCACAGGGATGCTGACAGGAGCCAGAGCGGTCTCGGATCCTGCCTCCTCCGGGGTTGCCATGGTGACTGGAGCAGGAGGGACCCTGCTGGTCTGGTCTGGCAGATCATCCTTCCCTTTCCAGCCTCATCTGCATTCCTGGCCATGGTCAGAGCTGGTGCTGGAGCCCCTCACATGGAGGGTGACATGCTGCAGAGACTGGCCCCTGGCTCTGATTCTGTGTGTGGGGGAGATGAATTGTGCTGGAACGTGTGAGTGTGGGGTAGGTAGCTGCCTTGATGGGGGTGTATGTGTGTGTATTTGTATGTGTATGTGAATGTGCAAGGCACTGCCTTACTGGGTGTGTGCTCTGGGTGTGGGTGGGGTTGATGGTGATGTCAGGATTGGGAAAGACAGTGCCCTTGGGGTCTTCCTAGAGTGCACTGTGGTCTTGCTACAGGGAAGCTGCCCACGGGGCATGTGCTGCCCACCCAAGCCAGGCCTGGCTCTCCCACTCCCTACAAGCTACCCATTTGCTGTCCCAGCATCATATGCCTGCTGCTTCCCTTCCGCATCTGCTCAAACATCACCCTTTGCAAATCCCAGCTCTGGTCATCTGACAGAGGTCAGCACCCATCTCCCCAGTTCTTCCTGGGGTTCATCCCTCATTCTGAGATGTTCTCTCATTACTGTGTACCCCTCCCTCAAGAATGCAAGCCCGGGGAGGGCAGCAGCTCCCTCCTGGTCACACTCAGAGCAGTGCTAGGCACACAGTAGGTGCTCAGTGAACTCGCTGAGTAGGGCAGTGAGTGAGCGAGCAGAGGAATAAAGAGGCTGGAGCCTCGTTCAAACAGCACCTCATTCTGGCCCTCCCTCCTGCAGTTGGCCGTCACCAGTTAGCTATGTCCTGCCTTGCTTTAAAGCATCACTGTCGCTTGCCTCCTCCCTGAAGCCCTCCAGGACTTCCCTCCTTCCAGATAATTCTTTCTCTGAATTCTCCTGGCACCTGACCCTGGCCTGCATGACCTTGAACTGTGGGAGCGTCCTGTCTCCCTGATCGGGCATCCAGGCTCCCCAGCAGCAGGATGCTACTGCAGTTTTTGTGCTTTTGTGTTCTGAGCATAGGGCCCAGCCGACAGCAATGCTGTGAGATCAACAGAGTCTGGCTGGTGTAGTTTGTGCCTCCAGATTTCTCCCCAGGAGGAGACCTCCTGCAGGTTTGTGGGTAAGACTTCCGAAGTCAGAATTTTTCTAGCGGCTGAGTCATTTTTCCTGATTGTGGGGGTGGGGTGGTTTGGAAAGCTGGTCTCAACCCCTTTCCTGATAATGTCGTGTTTGAACAGGACTCAGCTGGAGCCTCGTTCAAACAGCACCTCCTTCTGCGGCCATGTTGCTGATGGCTTCCTCCCTGAACGCCCCTGTCTGGGCACTTTTCTGTACCCGCCAAAGGTAGCAGCTGAAAGGCTTTGCCGAGCCACCTTTCCCATGTACTTGCAGGGTGGACAGACTGATCTCTGTCCAGCATCCCTTCTGTGAGCGCCGCTCTGCATCATCTCAGGTGGCTTTGAAGAGACTGAGCCATAGCACCCATCCCAGGAGGCTCCCAGGACCCAGGGGGAGATGTCCTCACTCTCACAATAGCGACCGGCCCAGCGGACAAGCGTGTGGCTGTGAAGGGCCAATCAGAACACTTTCATGGGATCTGAATGCAGGTGCCTGGGGAAATAGGGGGTATTTTCAGTGGGGATAGCTCGGCTGGGGGGGGACCTATGCCTGGGGGTTCCAGAGAAAGCCCACTGGCATAAAAAGGAACAAGCTCAGGGGAAGGAGAACTAAGGGAAGAAAAGTGTGTCCCCCGACCCCCCACAATCCCCCTCACATCCTTTGAGCCCTCAGGCCCCACAGTGTCTAAAGACTTAAGCTTTCCAATGACAGGCACCACTTGATTCCTCCCTCTGCTGGGCTACTTTCAGCTGGGCTTTTGTCTCTTGACATCAAAAGAGGCCTGAGGGCGGCACCTGTGGCTCAAAGGGGTAGGGCACCAGCCCCATATGCCAGAGGTGGTGGGTTCAAACCCAGCCCCAGCCAGAAACTGCAAAAAAAAAAAAAAAAAAACAGGAGGCCTGAGCAGCATGCCCACGCTGGGCGGCGAGAGGCAGGAAGACAGGCCCCATCCTTCTTCAGCTCTCCTTGCTCCAGGCTGCTTGCTTGGTGTGACCAGTGCAACCTGAACGCACACTTGCTGGATAAATACAAATATGAATGACCAATTTTCTCTCTATCATGGGTTTCTCTTTTTCCATTTATAAATGGATACATAAAAATTCTTAGAAGCCAGAGGAAGGGAAAAGAGACCCCTTGCCCAGCATGCCAGGTCCTGGGCTCATCCACTGGGTCTAGTTTAACCTGTGAAATGACCCTGGGACATAACCAGTAGTATCTAGTGTCATCTCTACTACAGGGGAGGAAACCTCCACTCCTGGAGGCTGAAGAACACAGCAGAGCAGCGAAGGAACCACCACTTCAGCCCAAGTTTTCCTGACACCATTTCTGTGACCATTTCCCCCAGATTTTTTCTTAAAAATATGTAGAAAAGTAATAGGAGCTTTATATCATTTCAGTATTTTAAAGCCTACTGGTCTTAGAAACCTCAGGAGCAAATAGTAATGTTTAAATGTTTCTTGTATTTCTGCACAACTGCCCTGGGCAGGTGAGGAGGATGAGACTCCAGCCGCTTGGCTGAAGCACCCTCCAGGCTGGTGCTGTGTGCAAGGCTGCAGCAGCAGCAGAGGGCCTCACTCCTGGGCTGGGGTCCCCCTCCATGGCCAGGGCTGGGCAGCAAGGAGGCCTGAGCCTGAGCTCTGTCATTAACATCTGTGCTACCTTGGACAAGTCTTGCAACTTCTTGGAACTTGAGTGGGACAGGGCCTCATTTTATTTGCCTGTTTCCTTTTGGGGTTTGGAGGGGTGGCTCCTAGGCTGAGGGACAGCTGCTATGCCAGACTCTGAGGCCACTAGTGCGGGAGGGTAAGTATGGTGTAAGGCCAGGCCAGGACTTTGGGAAGGGTCAGAGGACCCTGGTGGGTGGGGTCACTCCTGCTGGAAGATGGGAATGAGAGAACCATGTTGGACAGATCCAGCCTCGGCAGTAGAAAAGAGTTCCTGCCCTGGGAGTCAGTGCCAGGGCCCTGTCTGACCCCAAGCAACTGTGGCAAGTTGCTTGCCCTCTGAGAGCTCCTGCTGTCCTCTGTGCACGTGTGTTTGGGGGCAGTGGCCTCTGCACCTCCATCCTGCTGTGTGCAGAGTCTCAGACCACAGTAGTCACCCCAAGTCAGGGAGCCGCACCTGGAGGACAGAGAGCAGAAGAGCCCACTTACCCACACGCTCCTGGGGGCCATCTTCCCAGGGAAGCTCAGTGTGCGGTGGCTTCCATTCCACACCTGGAATGACAAGAACAATCAGAAATACGTTACAATCCCTCTGTGACTTAACACATGCTCTTCCCCACACATTTCAGCCTGGTCTAGGGAGACCTTCCTAGGAGATAAACCACAGAGAAACTGCAAACCGGAGAAGTTGCAGACTTGCACAGGGCCCCACAGCTCCAGAGTGGGGCTGGCAGGCTGGGTTTGGACCCAGGTCCTCTGATTCTGAGTCCAGCCTTGCTTCCATTGCCTAGAAAACAGGGAAACCTTGCTTCATCTCACTGGGCTGTTATGAGGAAAGATGCTATAAAAGCACTTGCTAAGACCTTTGTAGATACAAAGTGCTAGGTCCATGCTGCATAACTGAGCAGTTATGTGCAGGTCCATGCACATAACTGGTTATTTTTACCCCCCTCTCCTGAAAGAAGGCCTGGAGTGGGAAAACCTTTCCTTTAATTTGTCCAATGAAAGAAGTTGTTGAGAGAATAGGCAGGGAAGAGCTGTGCTTCCCTGTCGGCTGGGGAGAGGCCCTGGCTCTGGGTGACACAGCTCTAATTTATGGTCTCTCTGCGTGGAGAGAAAGCCCAAGACTGCTGAGGGAGGAGGGTGTAGGGACACCCAGCGTCACCAGCTTGTCCCTTCCACGTCTGCAAGGCCCTGGGAAAGTGCTACTCCAGCAGGCAGAGAGAAAGGTGCCTGAGAATCTGGGAGTCCGCCTGTGAGGGAGGTGGGGAGGGAGGAATAAGCCGTGGGAAACTCAGAGAAGGAAGCGGTTCTCCCTGGGGAAAAGCGCTTGACAAAGCAGGGATGCACGGACCTGGCCAAGGCAGCCTGTCGCCACCCCAGCCAATTGCCACATGTCACCACAAGACTTCTCTGGCCAAAGGCCATAGTGGCAGCAGGAATTAAGGGGCAGAAGGCAGACACAGAATGGGCTTTAAAGCAATTTGCAGAGATGAAAGCAGAACACAGAGTTGACAGGTGTCCTGGGCTTATGAACAGAACGCGCTTCCCAGCTGACTGACACTCAGGTGCCACCCCACCACTAAGGACACCACAGTGACTCCTGACCAATTGGCATTGGTCTCAGCTCCAAACAAGGCCAATTTAGGACTGCTCAGATCCACAGGATAACTGGCTGCAACTTCAAAGCAGAATCAACAGACTCTGGCTGACGCGGGAGTGCCCTGATGACTTGCTCTCTGTTCTGCTCTGCACTGTGAGTTCCAAAGCCCAGAGGTCTCACATGCACTTTCTAAGATGATGGGAAAGATCCTTAGAGTCTCCTGTCATTTGGGCAGGACCCAAACTAAGCACACCATGGGGGGTCCCAATGTGGCCTCAACCTGGCTAGGAACACTCAGAGCGCCCCACAACCACCTGTAGGAGCATCCTGTGTGGGCACCGGAGGTTGGAGGGAGCATCTGGCCTGGGTGCCCACAGGCAGGAGAGAAAATGGGATGTGAGACTCTGCCCTCAGCTCTGTTAGCTGGAGCTGGGTGTGGCTGGGCTGCTGAAGCCAGAGTTCATGCTGCACAGAGAGAAGAAAGCAGAGAGGCAGCAGGTTAGGGACAGGCAGAGCTGGGTATCAGAGGACTTGGATTGATAGCCAGCTAGGCACTTATGAGTTTTATGACTTTGATCATTCAATTTAACCCTTGTAGGCCTCAGGTTCCCTCCTGTTGAAATGAGACCATAATGGAACCTGCCCCACCATCTGGGAAGGATCAAATGAGATAAAGTGCATGTGAATTATTATTTAGATCTCTATCAGGACTGCTACCTCCTGCCCTTGACAGGGGTTGGCTGGCACTCTCCTTGGCCCATCAAGGGGGAAAATGGCTCCTAAAGTTAGCTGAAGTGAACGGGTTGGTGCCTCACTCTCAACTCAGGATGCTGCTGTGCAAAGGCATTTACCCATCAGCAACCTGCCCAGACCCCACGCTCCGTGGGGGCAGGGCCATCATGTTAGGCTTCCGTGTGGGATGGGAATGAATGATCCCCAAATTCTTCACAGAGGTAGTGAGGCATTCTGTGAGGTGTTATTAGGCTACATCTTGGTACATTCAGTTTCGGACTCCCCTTCCCACCCCAATCCTGGCCACAGCCTCACTATAGAAAGTCCCCACTCTAGTGGCTGGGGCCAGAGTCCCTCCTGGAGGGAGTGCCTCTGGCTGGCACTAGGTATTTGATAGTTAGCAAAGTAAATGTTAGAAATGTATTCTCACTTGTGAAGATGGAGGCATTTAAGATATGCAGGTTGGCCAAACAAATTCAGAGACACTCTTGACTCTAAAAAGAGCAGGTGCAGGCATCTGGTGAGACCGCCAGGGAGATGTGGTCAGGGCATCAGAAAGACAGACTGCTGGGGCCTCCTGAGCTCATGGGACAGTCTTAATGGACTCTCTGCTGTGTTGGTCTGCAGACAAGTATCTGTTCAATATGTCTACTTGTGTGGCAGAATTTGGCCTGAGGCCTGCTTCCAAGCAAACCTGATAATGAGGCTTGTCTTCAACTTTCCTCCATGTTCTCAGTGGCTGCTATCAAACACATAAACAAAACAGCCAGGACATAGCCACACCTGAGAGTCCTGCCTGCATGACCCAAGGGCTCACTCAGTTCAAGACTATTATGAGATCTCTCGGGGGCAGCACCCGTACGTAGTCACAGGACTTGGGTGCTAGTGCCACTATCAACTTGATGGTGGACTAGGGGGTGGCAGGGCCCTAAGTGCCCTCCCAGTAGAGGACCCTCATCCAGAACCTTCTTAGGTAGTCATCTGACCTTCCAGTTGCTGCCGGCCGGCACTCAGAGGCTCTGCTGGCTTCCTGGAATGAGGAAATGCCGCCCAGCCTGCAGCAAGCACTGGAACTGTAGCCACCACACAGGTCACTGCCTGGGCCCATTACACACTCGTCCTTTGACCTGGAAAATGAGCTCTGGCCTGGGCCTGCCCCACTAGGTCCCAAGGGAGAAGCCCCATGAGGGAGCCCTTGGGGATCTGTTGCCAGCTCCCACATCTGGATCAGAATACCCCGAAAGGAGTGTCCAGCCACATGGGAGAAACCCCCCTGTAGAAATGGGTGCTCAGTCTACACCCCTAGTGGAGAAGCTGACCAGGTTCCCTGCTGGTCTCTGCAAAGACAGCTAGGAAGGAGGGCTGTGCTAGCCAGTGTCCTGGGGGCTCTGTGCAAACCCCTCATTGGTGGGGTCTTTGAAGTGCAGAGGCACGGCCCTACCCTGTGGAGATGCCAGAGCCACATGGCAGGGGCCTGGAGGGAAGAGGAGCCTGATGCCCCCGTGATGGGCCGTGTCACTCTCTTCTCTCAGGAAGACCCGATGGAGGTAGGAGGAGGGGGCTGGGATGGGCCGTGGGTGCCCCTAACACTGCCACTCACTCGTCTTTGCTCCCATTACAGCCCAGGAAAGAAGTGGTGGGCTCAGGGTACAGAAGAGCAGGCCTGAAATGAATGGGGCAATTCCCAGGTGACTGCAGAACCAGCAGGGGTCACCCATCACCTGTTCCCGCCCGGTCCCATCCTTCCTGCTGCCCACTTGCCCCCTGCTGTCCTCACCCCTTGGAGGTCTACTCCAGGATGTGCCTTTCTCTCTTTCCTCCTCACCCCCATGCAGATCTCAGGGTGCACTTGCAAAGCTGGTGGCTTGTGAGGGCTCCCCACCCCAGGGCCCCAAGGGGCAAACTTTTCAAATGATCGTTCAGCTTCTACCTTTATAAGCAGCTCACCATCCTCAGGACAGCGCTGCTCCCAGGGGACTGCGAGAATTCCAGATGCCCCTTAGGGTCTAGGAGGTTTTCTGCTATTGAGGTTCACCTGGAGAACACAGCCAGCTCAGAAGCAGGAGCTGGAGGGCGCACCCAGGACCCTAAAGGGCAGTTTCCTCCTCACTGACCTACAGCTGTTGTGCACCTCTCTAGGCCAACAGTGAGGTGGGCTCTGACTTTATTTCCCAGCCAGAGTCCCTCCTGGAGGGAGGCCAAGCTAGTAGATGTGAAGGTGGGGCTGGAAATTTGGTAGAAATCCATGCATGTATGTATTTGGGAAGACCAAAAGAACAGGAAAAAGTGCACAAGGAACCAGGGGTCTTTGGGTATGCAAGAACAGGGTGTAGAAAAGACCCCTTTTTTGCTTCACTTGAGAAGGATGGAGGCTGGTTGGGCTCGATGGCAGAGCCTGTCAGGCTCCTGATACAAGAAGTGGCCTCCCGACTCCTTGGGGTCCCTTGAAATGGGAGGGTACCTTCTCAGGTCATGGGACAATCCCCCCAAGCATGTCATCTGAGTGTGGCTGGTTTCTTTCCATCTCCAGGTCTTAGTCACCTTGGACTTCCTAAAGCAGTCTCCTTTTGAGAGCACTAAGGGCTCCGGAGTCTTAGGAGTCCGGCACGAGAGGCTGAGTCTCTGCTCTTTCATCAGCCAGTGTGAGCTACACCAAGTTGCTTAACTTCTTGGAGTCCCGTTGGCAAGACAGGGACAATAACATCCCGTTAGTGAGGATGAAGCGACCCAAGGATGGATGGGGTAAAGACTCTAAGAAAGAAGAGCTGTCGCCTTTACCTGCTCTAAGCAGTGCCAGGCTGTTTTCTCCAGTGCCTCAAAAACATGCTGCAGAAGTTCCCCTACGGTGGAGATGGTGGGGCTACTGTGTGCGTGGGTCACCTCTGATTTCCCAGGACTTGACCCAGCACTCTCCACTCTCCGTCCTGTACACAGCAACGGACAGGACCTTCTCTGGGGTATCCCTGAGAACTTGCACTTTGGGAGTAGCCCAGTGGCCAAGGACCTGGTCTCATTTGCTGAGATTCCCCAGGAATGACAGAGAGTTTGTGGAAACTTGGCTTGGGAGAACCTGCTTGTGGGTGCAAAGTAGTGGCTGTAGTGGACCTAGGACCAATCCCCCTTCCAGATCTTCTGGTGGTGGTGTGGGGGGGATATATACCAGAGAGCTGTCTCCAAGTACCACTGGGAATTAAAACCAGACACAGGTAATAAGGGGTTTTCAAAAATGCACGGTAACTAGGAAAATGCCAGGAAGGCTATGTTGACTATTGGGATAAAAATGTGTCAAATGGTCTATGAAGCTAGTGTA
>CAUYPK010083818.1:0-14427 GCA_963574355.1 Loris lydekkerianus | reverse complement strand
AGGGACAGAGCAAAGATCCAAAAGGGGGAAGGCCCGGGTCTACAGAATGAGTGCCTCCTTGGATCTTATTCAGCTCATCTGGTGTGCTGACTTGTGCATCAAATAGTAAATTGGTCCTGCAAGTTGAGGAGATGCTATCATTCATCTTTTTTTAACAAGTAAAAAAAAAAAAAAAAAAAAAAAAAAAAAAAAAAAAAATCAAATCAAGGAAAACAGAGCTAAAACAAATTTACTGAAAAAGAAAAAATGCAGCCCAAGTCTTTTTCTCACCCTTATCTCCCTCCTCATTTTTTGGTAAGATAGTCTCATCCTGTTGCCCCAGGCTAGAGTGCAGTGGCATCATCATAAGTCATAGCAACCTCAGATTCCTGGGATTAAGCAGCCCTCTTGCCTCAGCCTCTTGAGTAGCTGGGACTACAGGTGCCTGCACCATCATGCCTGGCTAATTTTTCTATTTTTAGCAGAGATGGGGATCTTGCTCTTGCTCAGGCTGTTCTCCAACTCCTGAACTCAAGTGATCTTCCTGTCTCAGCCACCCAGAATGCTAGGATCACAGGCATGAGCCACTGTGTTCAGACAAAAATAATGCAACCCAAATCCCTTTTCTTTTACCTTCCATAAAAGATTTAAAACTAAGAGCTAAAAAACGTCACAGGGACAAAGTATGTTCCACAGTGAGTCAGTAGGGTAGTCCAGGAAAGGATTCTTTTTAAAAAAAATTTGTTTGTTTTGTTTTTATTAAATCATAACTGTGTACATTGTTGCATTTATGGGGTTCAGGGTACTGATCTGATATACAATATAAAATGCTTACATTGCACTGATAAACACATCCATCACAATTACACTCTTTTCTTAATAATTTTGAAATGTACCATTGCATCATGCACATTAGGTGAGGTCTCCCCAAATACCCTCCCTCCTCTTGCCCCCCCTCTACTCCCCTCACTCTCCTTTTCCCTTCTATTTTCTGGACTATAGTCATGTTTTGCCATTCGTATGAATGTGTAGGTGATTATATATTGATTTCATAGTAGTATTGAGTACATTGGATACTTTTCCCCCCATTCTTGAGATACTTTGCTAAGAAGAATATGTTCCAGCTCCATCCAGGTAAACGAAAAAGATGTGAAGTCTCCTCTTTTTCATGGCTGCATAGTATTCCATGGTGTACATATACCACAATTTGTTAATCCATTCATGGCTTGATGGGCACTTGGATTGTTTACATGTCTTGGCAATTATGAATTGGGTTGCAATAAACATTCTGGTGCAAATGTCTTTGTTGTAAAATGAGTTTTGATCATCTGGGTATATACCTAGCAGAGGAATTGCAGGATCAAATGGTAGGTCCTCTTTTAGTTCCTCTTGCATTCCCATCAGCAGTGTAGAAGTGTTCCCTTCTCTCTGCATCCATGCCAACATCTGTAGTTTTGGGATTTTGTTAGGTGGACTAATCTTACGGGAGTTAGATGATATCTCAGCATGGTTTTAATTTGCTTTTCTCTGATAATTAAACATGATGAGCATTTTTTTCAGGTGTTTGTAGGCAATACACCTGTCTTCTTTAGAGAAGTTTCTGTTCAAGTCTCTTGCCCACAATGAAATGGGCTTATTTGTTCTCTCGTTGATTAGTTTGAGTTCTTTGTGAATTCTAGTTATCAGACCTTTGTTGGAAGCATAACCTTCAAAAATCTTCTCCCATTCTGAAGGTTGTCTGTTTGCTTTACTTACTGTGGTCTTGGCTGTGCAAAAGCTTTTTAGTTTGCTCAGATCCCAGTAATGTATTTTTGGTGTTGCTTCAATTGCCCAGGGGATCCTCCTCATAAAATATTCTGATGGCATTCTTCTCCAGGCAAGGGTGACCTGTGTGAATGACAGGAAGCCTAATCCTCTATGACCTGAGAATCACTGCCAAGGTGAGGTTGTCACAGGTGGAACTGTGAGTCAGCTGTTTCTCCAGAGGCTTCTTATCAAGTAATATTTTCAAGAGAAAGAGACAGAGTAGCCTCCCTCCTCTCAGACCTACTACCCTCTCCGTTGGTAAAACAGTTCCTAAAGTTTCAGAGCTTAAAGTCAGAATTAATTAGGGAAAAAAAAAAAAAAAATTTAGAGGCCTTTTAATTCCCAAGCAAACAGGTATAAACCTCTTTTCCAGAGTTTTGCCCTTAGTTGATTGAAGACCACATGAGCAGGCACAATCCCAGACTCTCTCATAAGCCTGGGATCCCCAGTACAGGCTCCAGAGAAGCTTCTGGACCTCTAGCTACCTCACACCCTAAACACCGTGATTCTCTTAAACTAGCATTCTTAGTTTCTTCTCCAGGTATTACGGATGGCAATAGACTTTTTTTTCTTTTCTAATCTTCAAAGAGGACTTCGTATCTGGCTAAAATACTTTCTGTTCACCCCAAACCACCTAAAATACAGGGGATAGTCAGGGTCCTGTCGACATACAGCCAATGCCCCAGTTTCTTGCATACTTGATTCTAATCATTCTTGCATTGTTTCCTGGCTGCACCTCAGTGGTCTTCTATTTTCTCACTTTACCTTTATCCTTTCATATGTTTTTGTCTGTTACTCAAGCTACATATCTCTACTTTAATTGTGATTTTCCCCTCCCTTTTTTTTTGTGACATTCCATCCCCTTTGTTAGAACACTTTAAAAAAATATATAGCACAACAAATATGATAGAAAATAAAGAATTAATATTAAATCTCAGGAGGTGCCATTAGCTCAGTGAGTAGGGCACCGGTCACATACTTTGAGGCTGGCGGATTCAAACTTGGCCCGGCCTGCTAGACAACAATGACAACTACAACAACAAACAAAAAATAGCCAGGCATTGTGGCAGGTACCTGTAGTCCCAGCTACTTGGGAGGCTGAGGCAAGAGAATTGCTTAAGCCCAGGAGTTTGAGGTTGCTGTGAGCTGTGATGCCACAGCATTCTAACCAGGGCGACAACTTGAGACTCTGTCTTACAATAAATAAATAAATAAATGTTAAATATCACTTTAAGTACTTAGCAGTCTAATGGCATCAGTAAAAATGGTACTTACTCCTTGACTCCTGTTCCTCAAGTCTGTCAGCAACTGTTCCTTGCCTGACTTCTCCTTACTCTCCATGCAGGACCAGTGCTGTAACAGTATATCCTGTGGTCTCCTGGGTGGGACCCTGGACCCCTCATAGCCTTGCTGTGCCTCCTTCTCAGTGCTGCTCTAGAACCACATGACACATTCATTGTCAACTCCCCCTTCCAATTCTCCAAAGCAGCACTTCCAACTCCTTATCCCTCTTTGCCAGTTCTCTGCTTCAGCAGCCAAGTTTTCTTCCCATGAGGAAATAGAGGCCGTCAGGCTTCCACCTTTGGCTCACTGCTGAGTGCTCATACTCTCATAATTTTACTAACAATCCTTATATTATAAGGGTTTCCAAATCTGTACTTGCAATTTTCCTGCAACTCTCATTTACAATCCATGTTGCATTCAATCCATCTTTTACTTTCCCTTTTCATTCCCTTCTCCCAATTTTACTTGTATTCTTTCTACTTTGAAAGAACATGCAACATTTTCCTATTATTTTTCAAACCTTTATGCCAAAATTGTTTTATTCTTTGCTGTACAACTGAAGACATGAAATACTTATACTTAGGTTTTTTGAGAAGTTTTTCCACTGATCTCATGATAGGATGAAACTCATTCTGTAGTAGACATCTTAGGATGGGTACTTATATGCTTACAGTATTCCCTGAGTTCAGTCACATTCAAAACTCTTTTCCTCAACCTTAAAATTTGAATGACAGATTGACAGAGCCCCTAAGGATTTTGATTTTATGTCTCAGAGTTCATCATACTAAGTTAATTTTCTCTGGTACCTGCTAAGCCCTTTCAATGTGTGGGCGGCATTATTTTTTAGAAGGCCTTTTTTTTTTTTGCATCATAGTGTAAATTTTAATTCTCTTACATTTTATCTTCAGGGACACCAGTAGTGTAATCAATATTTGCAGTTTTTTAGTCAGTCATCCATTTAATCACTTTACCATTGAGTCTTTTCATTTCTTTATCTCATTTTTTATTCTCTTTATTTTCTCTGAAGTCTTTTATTAAGTTTGCATTCAAATTTATTCTCACTTAGGCACCCAGTAATTTAGTCTTCTTTTTATTTCATCAGGAAAATTAAGTCTCATTTTATTTCTAGTATTTTTTGGTCCATTTCTGTTTATAGTTGTGTTTCTGATTAAAGGCACTTGCTTAAAGTGGTATGTTATGGTTTTCTCTGGCTTCTGTGTTTGTTCTGCTTAGGGTTTTTTGGGGTTCTTAGATCAGTGGATTTATGACCATTACCAAAATGGAAAAATTTCAACCATTATTTTTTTTCAATTTTTTTTTAATCCCTCTTCTTTCTGTGGAACTAAAGCTTGTATTTATTTTTCCAGAGGCCATTGAGTCATTGTTATTTTTTTTCAGTCTTTTATTCTCTCTGTGTTTTAGTTTGAGTATTTTCTATTACTGTGTCTTCAGTTTCACTAATATTTTCTTCGTAAGTGTCTAAACTGTTTTAAATCCCATTGATGTAATTTTTAGTTCACATATTTTTTAATCTCTATTTTTTCTTCTTTATATACTTTAAATACTTTCTGTTTCTGTCAACATTAGATTTATGTTTTTCTTTTGCTCTTTAAAAATATTTCTAATACTTAAAATAGCTGTTTTTAAGTCTGGCTAAATTAATTTTTCTTTTTTTCTGTGTACATTTCTAGTGACTAATTCTTTTTCTCATGATTATAGAACACATTTATTGCTTATTTGTGTTAGTAATTTTTAAATTTAATCCTAGATATTTTGTATATTACATAGTACTCTGCTGGATTATGTTGTATCCTTTTAAACAGCATTGGGATTTGTTCTGTCACACAGTATAATTACCTGCAGATCAGATGATCCTTTAGGGCTACTGAGATAGAGTCTCACTTTGTCATCCTTGGTAGAGTGCCATGGCATTATAACTCACAGCAACCTCAAGCTCTTGGGCTCCCAAGCAATTCTCTTGCCTCAGCCTTCCTGGTAGCTGGGATTATAGGCACCTGCCACAATGCCTGGCTATTTTGTTGTTGTTGTTGTTGTTTAGCAGGCCCTGGCCAGGTTCAAACAGTCTCTTCACAGCTGCAGAGTTTGTTACCAGTGTACTAACCACTGGGATATAGGCGCCCAGCCTAGTTTAATCTTTGTATTTAGGTGAAAAAAGGTTCTTGAAGGTAGGTATGAGCTGTCAAATATTGTATGTGTTCAATTACTCTTTTTGTTTTATTCATTAAATGGTAGAGTTTTACCAGATGAAGAATGACATCTGGAGAAAAGAAACATAATATAGAGCATGAAGATGCAGAAGAGAAAACATTGGTGGAAAGTTAAACCAGGGCACTGTTATAGAGGCCCTTGCATGCCAGGCTAAAGAGTTTATGATCAGTAACTTTAAAGGTTCTTTTTATCAGGAGCATAAAATCATAAGAATTGACCACATTTAGATTTATGGACTCGGATAGTCCTATTTGATTGCTATGTTTGTTTGAACCAGCCACTCTGTCACCATGTACTAAGATGTTAGTGTAAAAAAGTGTTGGAGGCAAAATTCTAAGCTGTTTTCCTGAGATTTTTGGTCCCTGGTTATTGAACCAAACACTAATCTATGTAGTATTCTAAAGAAGTTTTGAAGATATAAAGTAGTTGACTGTAAAATATAAAGACTATCTATGTGTGCCTGGCCTAACCACATGAGTCATTTAAAAGCAGAGAGATTAAAAAAGTGAGAGAAAGGGTGGTGTCTGTGGCTCAAGGAGTAGGGCGCCAGCCCCGTATACTGGGGTTGGTGGTGGGTTCCAGCTTGGCCCAGGCCAAAAACAAAAAAAAAAAAAAAAAAAAAAAAAAAAAAAAGTGAGAGGAATTCACTATGAGAGAGGCTATTGCTGGCTTTGCAATATCCAGTTTCTACTAAAAATAGAAAAATTAGTCAGGCATCATGGAGGACACCTGTAGTCCTAGGTACTTGGGAGGTAGAGACAGGAAGATCACTTGAGTCTAGGACTTTAAGGTTGCTAAGAGGAAGGAAGATTTCACAATAGTCTAGTCTAGGGCAAAAAAGTGAGACTCTGTCTAAAAAAAAGTAGGGAATATAACATCAGGAATAGCCATGTAATTGTCCTATAATTGTCCTGCAATTATCCTATAATTGTCCATAGCTCATATCTCAGATTCTAACAATGAGGTCTACAAAAATCAATTTTCCATTTGAAGTCAAGGGAAGTCTCAGAGTCAGGGAAAACTAGGCACATCATTTTTTTTCTATTATGAACTTAAGTAAATATTAATGCACAGAAAAGTGAAGGCAGAATTTGGTCCTGCATATAGACTTTTCTATCTGAGTTATTCATAGGAGAAATCCCTCTGAGGAACAGATACTATGGCATTAGACAGTATATATTTCCTAACCTCATAGCTCAAAAGTTGCTGAGTGCAGATGGTTAAAGCCTCTGTGTCTCAAAACAGCCAAAAACTGCATTAATGACACATAAGAGGAATTCCAGTCTAAAAAGAAGTATATCTTATTTTCTTTCACCTAAAAGTTCTTATGAAAATAAGAACATAACATTATATTAAGTGCTTAGAGATCTTGAGCCACATGCATGCATCATATGTTCTTGAGAACTTCAGAAATATTGTACACCAAACTTATAAACAGGATTGCTTTGAAGTGTAGATGCTAAAACTTGAACTATCAATGCATGTGTATATTTTACACAATTTAAAAAAAGATAATTTATTAATAACTTATTTTTAAAATACTGATTTAGTTAATATGCTTTTTATATAGCAGGATAGGAAGAGAGAATATTTTAAAAATATCAGACATTATTGTTAATGTAGAATTTTATATATTGTGATAATAAGAATAATTCATATAAAAAGGTAGTGAAATCCATTTTACACTTGTAGACAAGTATTTTTCCGGTCATTTGATTTTGCTTTTAGCTGTTTTGTTCAATTTTGCCCTTTAGAAGGGAATGAAATTGGAGTAATGTCAGCAAGATGGTAGAATTGGACTTTCCAGAGCCAATCCAGTGGCAAAAACATCAATTTGAACAACTATCCACACATGAGAATACCTTCACAAGTGCTAACAAATCAAGGGAAGAGATTGCAGCACCTGGGTGGAGCACAAAACTAAAAAGATGCATTAGCTGGGCGCGGTGGCTCATGTCTGTAATCCTAGCACTTGGGAGGCCAAGGCGGGCGCATTGCCTGAGCTCACAGGTTTGAGACCAACCTGAGTTAGACTGAGACCTCATCTCTAAAAAATAGTTGAGCATTGTAGAGGGTGCCTGTCATCCCAGCTACTCGGGAGGCTGAGGCAAGAGAATTGCTTGAGCCCAAGGAGTCTGAGGTTGCTGCACAGCATTCTACTAAAGGCACAGCAAAGTAAGACTCTGTCTCAAATAAAAAATAAAGAAAAGATGCATTAAAGATGGGAGAAAGGACAGTTTCAATTATTCATGTCATCCCTTTCCAACCCCAAGCAGCACAGTATGGAGAGAGAGAGATCCATCATGTGGAAGAAAGAGAGTGAAGTGAGCGCCTGACCTTGCCAGGGACCTCAGTGCCTTGCCTGCCCAGTGAACCTGTGCCAGGACTGCTCCAGTGTCAGTATTGCTCCTTTGGGCCAGGAAATGATGGCTTCACTGACAAATTGTTATCAACATTTAATTGTTATGAACATTTAAAGAAGAAGTAATGTCAATCCCTTTTAAACTCATCCAAAAAAATAGAAGAGGAAGGAACAATTCTAAAGTCATTTTATGCAGCCAGCATTACCCTCATATTAAAGCCAGATAAGGCTGCAAGAAACAATTTTATAGGCCAATGTGTTTGATGAACATAAATGCAAAAGTTCTCAATAAAGTACTAGCAAACCTAATACAAGAGTGCATTAAAATGATCATACACCCATGAGCAAGTGGGATTTATTCCTGACATGCAAGGATGGCTCAACATGTACAAGTCTACAAATGTGATACACCATGTTAACAGAATAAAGGATAAAAATCATATGGTCATCTCAATAGATGCAGACAAGGCATTTGATAAAATTCAACATCCTTTCATGATAAAAATTCTTAACAAATTAGGTAATAGAGGGAATGTTCTGCATCATAATAGAGGCTATATATGACTAGCCCACAACTACCACCAGGTTCAATAATGAGAACTTGAATGCTTTTCCTCTTAAGTGAGGAAGAAGACAAGGGTGCCTAATCTCACCACTTCTATTCCATATATTACTGCAGGTTCGAGCTAGAGAAGTTGGTCAGGAAAAAGAAATAAAGCATCCAAATTGGAAAAGAGAAGGTCATGTTGTCTTCATTTGAAGATGGCATGATTTTATACATAGAAAACCCTAAAGACTCTACCCAAACACTGTTAGAACTAATAAATTCAGTAAAGTTACGGGATAAAAAACATACAAAAATCAGTAGCATATCTATACATTAACAGTTAACTATCCCCCCCCAAAAAAATAATAACAAAATAATCCTATTTACAATAGAATTAAAAAAGTTACTTAGGAATAACTTCAGTCAAGAAACAGAAAGAGCTGTACACTGAAAACCATAAAACATTAACAAAAGAAATTGGAAAAGATATTAAATGGAAAGATACCCTGCACTGGAAGAACTAGTATTTTAAAAATGTGTGTACTACCCAAAACAATTTACAGTTTACTACCAAAATTCCAAAGGAATTTTGAAAGAAATAGGAAAAAAATCCTAATTTGTGTGGAATTACATAAGACTGTAACTAGTAAAAACAATCTTGAGAAAGAAGGACAAGGTTGGAGATATCATGCTACTTGCTTAACAAAGTTACAGTAATCAAAACAGCATGGCTGGCATTTATAAAGACAGACATATAGACCAAGGAACAGAATAGATATTTCAGAAATAAATTCACATATTTATGGACAACTGATTTTCAATAAAAATGCCAAAAACATACAGTGGGGAAAGGATAGTCTCTTCAGTGTTGGAAAACTGAATATCTAACTACAGAATTATCAGTTTGGACTCTATCTCACACCGTAGGCTAAAATTAACTCAGAAGAGATTACAGACTTAAAAGTAAGACCCGGAACTGTAAAACTACTAGAAGAAAACATAGAGAAAATGAGTCTTAATGTTGGCCTAGGCAAGGATTTTTTGACTGTAACTCCCAAAACATAGGCAACAAAAATGTTGACAGACAAATGGGATTGTTTCTAACTGAAATGCTCCTGAACAGCAAAGAACACAGGCAACAAAACGAAAAAGCCACTTATGGAATGGGAAAAAATATTTGCAAACTTTAATGGGTTAATATACAACATATAAAAGGAGCTCATATAGCTCAAAAACAAGAAAACAAATAGCCCAATTTAAAAAATGGGCTAAGGACCTAAACAGACTTTTCTGAAAAGAAGTCATACAAACAGCCAATAGGTATATGAAAAAATGCTCAGCATCACTAATCATTAAGGGAAAATCAAACCCACAAAATATCATTTCATGCCGGTTGTAATGGCTCTTATCAGAAAGATAAACAATAACAAGGGTTGGCTGGGATGTGGAGGAAAAGGAACCTCTGTATACTGTCTGTGGGTATATAAATTGCTACAGCCATTATTGAAAAGAGTATGGAATTTCTTCCAAAATTAACAATAGAGCTACCATATAATTCAGCAATCTCCCTTTTTGGTGTAATCCAAAAGAAGTTGAATCAGGGTCTTGAAGATATTTCTGCATTTCCACATTCATTGTAGCATTGTTCACAATAGCCAAGCTATAGAATCAACCTAAGTTGATAGATAACTAAGTCTATTGGGAGATCTATCTAGTAGTTTATTGAGAGATGAATGGATAAAGAAAATGTAGTGTGTGTACATATACAGACACCCACACACACAATGGAAAAGTATTCACCTTTACAAAAGAAGGACAATTTATTATTTGTGACAATGTGAATGAAACTAGAGGACATTACACTAAGTGAAACAAGCTAGAAAAAGACAGACAGACACTACCTGACCTCACTTACATGTGGGATCTAAAGGAGTTGAATTCAAAGAAGCAAAGAGTAGAACAGTAGTTGCCAGGGGGTTGGAGATGGGGGTTGTATTAAGATGTTGGTCAAAGAATACAGTTTCACAGAGGCAGAATAATCAAGTCCTGGTGACAGCTTGATAAATATAGTGAATACTTTATATTTGAATTTATTAAGAGAGTAGATCTTAAGTGTCATCACTACACACATAAAAGGTAACTATGTGAGGTGATGAGCGTGTTAATTAGCTTGATTGTGGTAACAATGTCACAACGTACACATGTATCAAAACATCATACTGTGCACATTAAATCTATAAGATTTTTATCTGCCAATTATGACTTAATAATGCTGGGAACAAAAGAAAAGGAAGGAATGACATTATTGTCTGCAACTCCTGGCCCTGGAGATGAGCCATTTTATTTCAATTATCTGACATTTTATTTTTAATTCCCAGAAAGGATAAAAAAATCTATATGGCTAAGGGTCTGTTTGTGAATAGTTTTCACTATTCCATCTAATATTGTTCTAGTCAAAAGAAAGTTTTGTGTCTGAGGCCCTGTTTGGAAAGAAACTCTTACTAGTTCTCCAGCTGCTGACGGGTCCAGACAAAAGAACCGCAGCAGGGGATGCACTTGTAGGTGGTACCTTAGGGTCGCTCAGCTGTTGGAGTAAAATTGCAGCATGGCTTCAGTGAAGCACAATATTTAATTGGAAGAGGAACTAAATTTTAAATGCTATTAATTTTTAATTATTCTTATTTTAATTGCCATATGTGGCTACTATATTGGACAGCACACACGTAGAACTTTTCCATCATGGAGGAAAGTTCTATCTGGTGGTGCTGCTCTGGTGTTTCATCTGGGCAAGCATATGCCACCCTCAGGTGTTCTAGCAGTTCCCTCAACCTTATAAACTCCAAGGGTACCAGTGCTAGGCAGGATAAATGGTATCTGTACTTCAGAAACAGACTGGGCACATTGGGTCACCCCACGCTAGGATGGTGAAGAGTGGACAAGAGTTTGCATATTCTACAATTATCTTTTTTTTTTTTAAATTTATTTATTTTTATTGTTAAATCTTAGCTGTGTACATTAGTGCAATCAAGGGGTACAATGTGCTGCTTTTACAATTGTCTTGAGAAAGAAAAATTTGACTTATAAAGTCATTGAGGAATGTGCCCTCATAAAGTTGAAGGTGCCCACATGAAAGAGAGCAGAGGATCCCTAAAAAGAAAACTTAAATGAAAAGTTATATCATGGGGTTGGGGGCATCTGACATTCTTTTGGGTGAAGACTAGCAGAGATATAACTTTCTCTAAATGGGGATAACTTTTTCAGTTTAAACCCATTATGAAAGGTGCTATACTTACCCAAATCTGAAAAGGCTAAATTCCTTTTTGCTAGCACATCACAGACAGATTCTAAAGTTTCTAGAAAAAATAGAAAGGCCTAGAACTGGGTAAACACTCACATTTCTAGGGTAAGCCAGAAAGTATGCATTTTCAAATCCAGAGGCAGAGGGAAATTGCTTAAGTTCTGTCCAGTAAGCATTAAAACCACTACAGCTACAAAATAGCAGGAGATGAAACTCAGTAGTCAGATACAGAATTTTGAGGAGTTCCAGAGAATAAGTTTTTCTGTGGCTTAAATGCTCTAGTAGTGTAAGAAAACAGCATTTCTACTGCAGACTCGTGTGAGATGAAGCACAGGTCTCTCATTGTCTTGATTTCATCTTTCCTAACCTGCTCCTTCACTGCCCTGAAGTCATCCCCTCCTAGGGTCACAGCCTGAATTTTGCCATTGCCAGAAAATTGAACATCAATTTCAAATACTTCACGTCTTAACCCAACACCCCCCATTTTCTAGTCCATTAGAGCAGGGAGCTAACCTGAACCAATTTTCTAACCTCATCAAAACTTCCTATTCATTGGCTCTTCTCCTTATTCCACAACCATCAGTCCCGTTTTCTCCTTGTCCTTCCGGGACTAACTTGGATTCAGTGATCCATCATTTAAAACAATTTTCTGAAAATATCATTTTTCTCAAAGGATCATTGATTTGGGTAGGAGATAACATCCTCTCTTGCCTTCTCAATAACTTGACTCCTAATATCAATCTCCTCTCTCTTGGCGTCTTCCATCACTGGATCATTCTTCTCACTGTATAGATCCGCTCCAGCTTCTCCAGTCCTAAGAGATGGAGGGGTGTGTGTGTGTGTATAAGAGACAGAAAGTGACAGAGACAGATACAGCATCCAATCTGCTTACTTCCATCCAATTCCAATTGCAATATTATTGTACTGTTTATACCTAAAATTTTCTGAAGAGTTGTATATTCACACGATCCCCATGTATTTTTCCTATCATCTATAGCAATGATACAAAAATCTATAATCAGGAATAAATGAATTACAAAAGTCCTATGTAACTAATGAATAAAATTATTACATTACAGAAATGTATGAAAGAAAATGAAAATCCTTTATATTTTCTCCCTTCAGGGATGATTTTATTTGGCTGGTATGTGTTCCTCCAATTTTCTTCCATAGGTCTATTAACATTCAAAAATTATTATGTTATTTTTACAGAAATGAAACCATACTGCATATATGGTTTCAGCCCTTTCTTGTCATTTAAAAATATATCCTGAATGTTATTTTATATCAGGATCTATTATACTTAGTTCTTAAATAATTCTTAATTCTTGAATAATTTTTATTTTAACCAAATAAAATAGAACTGAAAGGCAAGTGCCTCTAAATTCTTTTTGACTTTATCTTTTTAACACCCTCTTTCTTGATTTATCATTTATAGACATTTGTATTGATTTTAAATTTTGTGACATGTCTTTTACATGATTGTTATTTTACAACTTTACATTTTATTTATTTTTCTTTAGCTATCCTATACATTAAAATTTTTTCTCTCATATTTTAATTTCTAAAATCTTTCTAGCTCTCTGATTGTTCCTTATGCATGGCATACAGTTCTTTTTTAATGGGTGTAAAATATTCTATTAATCTTCTGAAGATTTTGATTATGGTTTTAATAAGGTTTTGTTCTGACCTCTATGTGATAGGTAGAATTTTCAGGGGAATCCCAAGTTTCCTGCCCAGTGGTATATGTAGACTTCCTCTCAGTTTTTTAATCAAACATTCTTTGGGTACTGCTATGATTCACTTTTGAGGGTATCATTAAGGTCATAAATCACCTGACTTCAAGAAAAGATTATCATGGGTAAGCCTGACTTAATAAGGTGAACCTATACCAAACTCTCTTCCTGTTGAGGTTTGAAGAATAAATGAGATTTGATTCAAGGGAGATTCTCTATTGCTGGCTTTGAAGATGAAAGGAGGCCGTGCGGCAAGGCCTCCAGGCCCTGAAGGTAGCCTCTAGGAGCTAGCAGCCACTTCCGGCAGACAGCTAGCAAGAAAATAGGAACTTTAGTCCCAAATCCACAAGGAACTGCATTTTGCCAACAACTTGAATGAACTTGGAAGCAGATTCTTCCCCAGAGTGGCCAGGTGAGAACTAAGTTAGGAAGGCATCTTGACTTCACTGAGCAGAGAACCAGTCATGCCATGGCTAAGAACTATAAAACTTCTAAGAACTATAAAACTGTTAGTTGATCAAGAGTGGTCTCTTAAGCTGTTAAGTTTGTGGTTATTTGTTATGTAGCAATCAAAAACTAATTACTACCTATGCTCTGCATTATTTCTTTCTTCCATATCCTATTTTTGTTTTGACTTCCATATTTCTTATTGCATGTTTCCCCCAATTAATCTCATAATCCATGATGTTATATTTATATGTGAGATCAAGACTCTAGAAAGCTGAAGAGAGGTTCTGTGCACATGCATTTGACAAACTTCCATGTCGCTGCAACTAAGGTCCTTTCTGTGAAGACTGGGAAGACACACGTGACCACTGTGGGTGGTCTAGAAGTAGAGAAGCGCAAAGGGTCCAGGGGGTTCAGTGTTCAGAATATGAAATTTTCATAGACACTTACCCTCAGTTACATACTTCACCTCTATTTCCCATGATGCTTGATTCTCCTTTTCCCGAAGTTTGTCCCACTTGGTTTTTCCAGACAATAACCCTCTCGTCTTCTGCTGGATTTGTGGGAACCATGCTATATATTTACTTTTATTTATTTTATTTTATTTTATTTATTTTTTTTTATTATAGATAAAAATATGCACCATAGATGTGGCCCAACCCATCACCCTCCCTCCACCCAAACCTCCCCCCTCCCTTCCCCTTCCTTGGTCCTTTCCTCATAGTCTTGTGGTATAGTT